>CAMZJQ010000184.1:0-65090 GCA_947310385.1 Nephrotoma appendiculata | reverse complement strand
TTCTTTCGAAATTGGTCCAGCCACCAGGAGATGAGTTTCTATTCCGACTATAATAGTTAAGATTTTAGAATTCTCCGCTTTTATTAACCTCAATATCAAGCTGCATTCAAAATTTCATGTTGATATCATGAATGGAAGTACTAATTTTTTTAGTTTTAAATTTTCATACGACACAATCCATTCGTTAGTTCGATTTAGCGTTATGTACAATTTCGATTAATTTTTCCCATGTAACTTTTTTTTTATCATTCGTAGAGAAATGTCGCATTCTAGAAAAGTTCTTAGAATTTAATTTTCTACAAATCTAGATTCTTTCGAAATTGATCCAGCCACCAGGAGATGAGTTTCTATTCTGACTATAATAGTTAAGATTTTAGAATTCTCCGCTTTTATTAACCTCAATATCAAGCTGCATTCAAAATTTCATGTTGATATCATGAATGGAAGTACTAATTTTTTTAGTTTTAAATTTTCATACGACACAATCCATTCGTTAGTTCGATTTAGCGTTATGTACAATTTCGATTAATTTTTCCCATGTAACTTTTTTTTTATCATTCCTAGAGAAATGTCGCATTCTAGAAAAGTTCTTAGAATTTAATTTTCTACAAATCTAGATTCTTTCGAAATTGGTCCAGCCACCAGGAGATGAGTTTCTATTCTGACTATAATAGTTAAGATTTTAGAATTCTCCGCTTTTATTAACCTCAATATCAAGCTGCATTCAAAATTTCATGTTGATATCATGAATGGAAGTACTATTTTTTTGAGTTTTAAATTTTCATACGACACAATCCATTCGTTAGTTCGATTTAGCGTTATGTACAATTTCGATTAATTTTTCCCATGTAACTTTTTTTTTATCATTCCTAGAGAAATGTCGCATTCTAGAAAAGTTCTTAGAATTTAATTTTCTACAAATCTAGATTCTTTCGAAATTGGTCCAGCCACCAGGAGATGAGTTTCTATTCTGACTATAATAGTTAAGATTTTAGAATTCTCCGCTTTTATTAACCTCAATATCAAGCTGCATTCAAAATTTCATGTTGATATCATGAATGGAAGTACTATTTTTTTTAGTTTTAAATTTTCATACGACACAATCCATTCGTTAGTTCGATTTAGCGTTATGTACAATTTCGATTAATTTTTCCCATGTAACTTTTTTTTATCATTCCTAGAGAAATGTCGCATTCTAGAAAAGTTCTTAGAATTTAATTTTCTACAAATCTAGATTCTTTCGAAATTGGTCCAGCCACCAGGAGATGAGTTTCTATTCCGACTATAATAGTTAAGATTTTAGAATTCTCCGCTTTTATTAACCTCAATATCAAGCTGCATTCAAAATTTCATGTTGATATCATGAATGGAAGTACTATTTTTTTTAGTTTTAAATTTTCATACGACACAATCCATTCGTTAGTTCGATTTAGCGTTATGTACAAGAACTTTTCTAGAATGCGACATTTCTCTAGGAATGATAAAAAAAAAGTTACATGGGAAAAATTAATCGAAATTGTACATAACGCTAAATTGAACTAACGAATGGATTGTGTCGTATGAAAATTTAAAACTAAAAAAAATAGTACTTCCATTCATGATATCAACATGAAATTTTGAATGCAGCTTGATATTGAGGTTAATAAAAGCGGAGAATTCTAAAATCTTAACTATTATAGTCGGAATAGAAACTCATCTCCTGGTGGCTGGACCAATTTCGAAAGAATCTAGATTTGTAGAAAATTAAATTCTAAGAACTTTTCTAGAATGCGACATTTCTCTACGAATGATAAAAAAAAAGTTACATGGGAAAAATTAATCGAAATTGTACATAACGCTAAATCGAACTAACGAATGGATTGTGTCGTATGAAAATTTAAAACTAAAAAAAATAGTACTTCCATTCATGATATCAACATGAAATTTTGAATGCAGCTTGATATTGAGGTTAATAAAAGCGGAGAATTCTAAAATCTTAACTATTATAGTCGGAATAGAAACTCATCTCCTGGTGGCTGGACCAATTTCGAAAGAATCTAGATTTGTAGAAAATTAAATTCTAAGAACTTTTCTAGAATGCGACATTTCTCTACGAATGATAAAAAAAAAGTTACATGGGAAAAATTAATCGAAATTGTACATAACGCTAAATCGAACTAACGAATGGATTGTGTCGTATGAAAATTTAAAACTAAAAAAAATAGTACTTCCATTCATGATATCAACATGAAATTTTGAATGCAGCTTGATATTGAGGTTAATAAAAGCGGAGAATTCTAAAATCTTAACTATTATAGTCAGAATAGAAACTCATCTCCTGGTGGCTGGACCAATTTCGAAAGAATCTAGATTTGTAGAAAATTAAATTCTAAGAACTTTTCTAGAATGCGACATTTCTCTAGGAATGATAAAAAAAAACTTACATGGGAAAAATTAATCGAAATTTTACATAACGCTAAATCGAACTAACGAATGGATTGTGTCGTATGAAAATTTAAAACTAAAAAAATTAGTACTTCCATTCATGATATCAACATGAAATTTTGAATGCAGCTTGATATTGAGGTTAATAAAAGCGGAGAATTCTAAAATCTTAACTATTATAGTCGGAATAGAAACTCATCTCCTGGTGGCTGGACCAATTTCGAAAGAATCTAGATTTGTAGAAAATTAAATTCTAAGAACTTTTCTAGAATGCGACATTTCTCTACGAATGATAAAAAAAAAGTTACATGGGAAAAATTAATCGAAATTGTACATAACGCTAAATCGAACTAACGAATGGATTGTGTCGTATGAAAATTTAAAACTAAAAAAAATAGTACTTCCATTCATGATATCAACATGAAATTTTGAATGCAGCTTGATATTGAGGTTAATAAAAGCGGAGAATTCTAAAATCTTAACTATTATAGTCAGAATAGAAACTCATCTCCTGGTGGCTGGACCAATTTCGAAAGAATGTAGATTTGTAGAAAATTAAATTCTAAGAACTTTTCTAGAATTCGACATTTCTCTAGGAATGATAAAAAAAAAGTTACATGGGAAAAATTAATCGAAATTGTACATAACGCTAAATCGAACTAACGAATGGATTGTGTCGTATGAAAATTTAAAACTAAAAAAAATAGTACTTCCATTCATGATATCAACATGAAATTTTGAATGCAGCTTGATATTGAGGTTAATAAAAGCGGAGAATTCTAAAATCTTAACTATTATAGTCAGAATAGAAACTCATCTCCTGGTGGCTAGACCAATTTCGAAAGAATCTAGATTTGTAGAAAATTAAATTCTAAGAACTTTTCTAGAATGCGACATTTCTCTAGGAATGATAAAAAAAAAGTTACATGGGAAAAATTAATCGAAATTGTACATAACGCTAAATCGAACTAACGAATGGATTGTGTCGTATGAAAATTTAAAACTAAAAAAAATAGTACTTCCATTCATGATATCAACATGAAATTTTGAATGCAGCTTGATATTGAGGTTAATAAAAGCGGAGAATTCTAAAATCTTAACTATTATAGTCAGAATAGAAACTCATCTCCTGGTGGCTGGACCAATTTCGAAAGAATCTAGATTTGTAGAAAATTAAATTCTAAGAACTTTTCTAGAATGCGACATTTCTCTAGGAATGATAAAAAAAAAGTTACATGGGAAAAATTAATCGAAATTGTACATAACGCTAAATCGAACTAACGAATGGATTGTGTCGTATGAAAATTTAAAACTAAAAAAAATAGTACTTCCATTCATGATATCAACATGAAATTTTGAATGCAGCTTGATATTGAGGTTAATAAAAGCGGAGAATTCTAAAATCTTAACTATTATAGTCAGAATAGAAACTCATCTCCTGGTGGCTGGACCAATTTCGAAAGAATCTAGATTTGTAGAAAATTAAATTCTAAGAACTTTTCTAGAATGCGACATTTCTCTAGGAATGATAAAAAAAAAGTTACATGGGAAAAATTAATCGAAATTGTACATAACGCTAAATCGAACTAATGAATGGATTGTGTCGTATGAAAATTTAAAACTCAAAAAATTAGTACTTCCATTCATGATATCAACATGAAATTTTGAATGCAGCTTGATATTGAGGTTAATAAAAGCGGAGAATTCTAAAATCTTAACTATTATAGTCAGAATAGAAACTCATCTCCTGGTGGCTGGACCAATTTCGAAAGAATCTAGATTTGTAGAAAATTAAATTCTAAGAACTTTTCTAGAATGCGACATTTCTCTAGGAATGATAAAAAAAAAGTTACATGGGAAAAATTAATCGAAATTGTACATAACGCTAAATCGAACTAACGAATGGATTGTGTCGTATGAAAATTTAAAACTAAAAAAATTAGTACTTCCATTCATGATATCAACATGAAATTTTGAATGCAGCTTGATATTGAGGTTAATAAAAGCGGAGAATTCTAAAATCTTAACTATTATAGTCAGAATAGAAACTCATCTCCTGGTGGCTGGACCAATTTCGAAAGAATCTAGATTTGTAGAAAATTAAATTCTAAGAACTTTTCTAGAATGCGACATTTCTCTAGGAATGATAAAAAAAAAGTTACATGGGAAAAATTAATCGAAATTGTACATAACGCTAAATCGAACTAACGAATGGATTGTGTCGTATGAAAATTTAAAACTAAAAAAAATAGTACTTCCATTCATGATATCAACATGAAATTTTGAATGCAGCTTGATATTGAGGTTAATAAAAGCGGAGAATTCTAAAATCTTAACTATTATAGTCAGAATAGAAACTCATCTCCTGGTGGCTGGACCAATTTCGAAAGAATCTAGATTTGTAGAAAATTAAATTCTAAGAACTTTTCTAGAATGCGACATTTCTCTAGGAATGATAAAAAAAAAGTTACATGGGAAAAATTAATCGAAATTGTACATAACGCTAAATCGAACTAACGAATGGATTGTGTCGTATGAAAATTTAAAACTCAAAAAATAGTACTTCCATTCATGATATCAACATGAAATTTTGAATGCAGCTTGATATTGAGGTTAATAAAAGCGGAGAATTCTAAAATCTTAACTATTATAGTCAGAATAGAAACTCATCTCCTGGTGGCTGGACCAATTTCGAAAGAATCTAGATTTGTAGAAAATTAAATTCTAAGAACTTTTCTAGAATGCGACATTTCTCTACGAATGATAAAAAAAAGTTACATGGGAAAAATTAATCGAAATTGTACATAACGCTAAATCGAACTAACGAATGGATTGTGTCGTATGAAAATTTAAAACTAAAAAAATTAGTACTTCCATTCATGATATCAACATGAAATTTTGAATGCAGCTTGATATTGAGGTTAATAAAAGCGGAGAATTCTAAAACCTTAACTATTATAGTCAGAATAGAAACTCATCTCCTGGTGGCTGGACCAATTTCGAAAGAATCTAGATTTGTAGAAAATTAAATTCTAAGAACTTTTCTAGAATGCGACATTTCTCTACGAATGATAAAAAAAAAGTTACATGGGAAAAATTAATCGAAATTGTACATAACGCTAAATCGAACTAACGAATGGATTGTGTCGTATGAAAATTTAAAACTAAAAAAAATAGTACTTCCATTCATGATATCAACATGAAATTTTGAATGCAGCTTGATATTGAGGTTAATAAAAGCGGAGAATTCTAAAATCTTAACTATTATAGTCAGAATAGAAACTCATCTCCTGGTGGCTGGACCAATTTCGAAAGAATCTAGATTTGTAGAAAATTAAATTCTAAGAACTTTTCTAGAATGCGACATTTCTCTAGGAATGATAAAAAAAAAGTTACATGGGAAAAATTAATCGAAATTGTACATAACGCTAAATCGAACTAACGAATGGATTGTGTCGTATGAAAATTTAAAACTAAAAAAAATAGTACTTCCATTCATGATATCAACATGAAATTTTGAATGCAGCTTGATATTGAGGTTAATAAAAGCGGAGAATTCTAAAATCTTAACTATTATAGTCAGAATAGAAACTCATCTCCTGGTGGCTGGACCAATTTCGAAAGAATCTAGATTTGTAGAAAATTAAATTCTAAGAACTTTTCTAGAATGCGACATTTCTCTAGGAATGATAAAAAAAAAGTTACATGGGAAAAATTAATCGAAATTGTACATAACGCTAAATCGAACTAACGAATGGATTGTGTCGTATGAAAATTTAAAACTAAAAAAAATAGTACTTCCATTCATGATATCAACATGAAATTTTGAATGCAGCTTGATATTGAGGTTAATAAAAGCGGAGAATTCTAAAATCTTAACTATTATAGTCAGAATAGAAACTCATCTCCTGGTGGCTGGACCAATTTCGAAAGAATCTAGATTTGTAGAAAATTAAATTCTAAGAACTTTTCTAGAATGCGACATTTCTCTAGGAATGATAAAAAAAAAGTTACATGGGAAAAATTAATCGAAATTGTACATAACGCTAAATCGAACTAACGAATGGATTGTGTCGTATGAAAATTTAAAACTAAAAAAATAGTACTTCCATTCATGATATCAACATGAAATTTTGAATGCAGCTTGATATTGAGGTTAATAAAAGCGGAGAATTCTAAAATCTTAACTATTATAGTCAGAATAGAAACTCATCTCCTGGTGGCTGGACCAATTTCGAAAGAATCTAGATTTGTAGAAAATTAAATTCTAAGAACTTTTCTAGAATGCGACATTTCTCTAGGAATGATAAAAAAAAAGTTACATGGGAAAAATTAATCGAAATTGTACATAACGCTAAATCGAACTAACGAATGGATTGTGTCGTATGAAAATTTAAAACTAAAAAAATTAGTACTTCCATTCATGATATCAACATGAAATTTTGAATGCAGCTTGATATTGAGGTTAATAAAAGCGGAGAATTCTAAAATCTTAACTATTATAGTCAGAATAGAAACTCATCTCCTGGTGGCTGGACCAATTTCGAAAGAATCTAGATTTGTAGAAAATTAAATTCTAAGAACTTTTCTAGAATGCGACATTTCTCTACGAATGATAAAAAAAAAGTTACATGGGAAAAATTAATCGAAATTGTACATAACGCTAAATCGAACTAACGAATGGATTGTGTCGTATGAAAATTTAAAACTAAAAAAAATAGTACTTCCATTCATGATATCAACATGAAATTTTGAATGCAGCTTGATATTGAGGTTAATAAAAGCGGAGAATTCTAAAATCTCAACTATTATAGTCAGAATAGAAACTCATCTCCTGGTGGCTGGACCAATTTCGAAAGAATCTAGATTTGTAGAAAATTAAATTCTAAGAACTTTTCTAGAATACGACATTTCTCTACGAATGATAAAAAAAAAGTTACATGGGAAAAATTAATCGAAATTGTACATAACGCTAAATCGAACTAACGAATGGATTGTGTCGTATGAAAATTTAAAACTAAAAAAATTAGTACTTCCATTCATGATATCAACATGAAATTTTGAATGCAGCTTGATATTGAGGTTAATAAAAGCGGAGAATTCTAAAATCTCAACTATTATAGTCAGAATAGAAACTCATCTCCTGGTGGCTGGACCAATTTCGAAAGAATCTAGATTTGTAGAAAATTAAATTCTAAGAACTTTTCTAGAATACGACATTTCTCTAGGAATGATAAAAAAAAAGTTACATGGGAAAAATTAATCGAAATTGTACATAACGCTAAATCGAACTAACGAATGGATTGTGTCGTATGAAAATTTAAAACTAAAAAAATTAGTACTTCCATTCATGATATCAACATGAAATTTTGAATGCAGCTTGACACAAATCTAGATTCTTTCGAAATTGGTCCAGCCACCAGGAGATGAGTTTCTATTCTGACTATAATAGTTAAGATTTTAGAATTCTCCGCTTTTATTAACCTCAATATCAAGCTGCATTCAAAATTTCATGTTGATATCATGAATGGAAGTACTAATTTTTTTAGTTTTAAATTTTCATACGACACAATCCATTCGTTAGTTCGATTTAGCGTTATGTACAATTTCGATTAATTTTTCCCATGTAACTTTTTTTTTATCATTCCTAGAGAAATGTCGCATTCTAGAAAAGTTCTTAGAATTTAATTTTCTACAAATCTAGATTCTTTCGAAATTGGTCCAGCCACCAGGAGATGAGTTTCTATTCCGAATATAATAGTTAAGATTTTAGAATTCTCCGCTTTTATTAATCTCAATATCAAGCTGCATTCAAAATTTCATGTTGATATCATGAATGGAAGTACTATTTTTTTAGTTTTAAATTTTCATACGACACAGTCCATTCGTTAGTTCGATTTAGCGTTATGTACAATTTCGATTAATTTTTCCCATGTAACTTTTTTTTTAGCATTCGTAGAGAAATGTCGCATTCTAGAAAAGTTCTTAGAATTTAATTTTCTACAAATCTAGATTCTTTCGAAATTGGTCCAGCCACCAGGAGATGAGTTTCTATTCCGACTATAATAGTTAAGATTTTAGAATTCTCCGCTTTTATTAACCTCAATATCAAGCTGCATTCAAAATTTCATGTTGATATCATGAATGGAAGTACTAATTTTTTTAGTTTTAAATTTTCATACGACACAATCCATTCGTTAGTTCGATTTAGCGTTATGTACAATTTCGATTAATTTTTCCCATGTAACTTTTTTTTTATCATTCGTAGAGAAATGTCGTATTCTAGAAAAGTTCTTAGAATTTAATTTTCTACAAATCTAGATTCTTTCGAAATTGGTCCAGCCACCAGGAGATGAGTTTCTATTCCGACTATAATAGTTAAGATTTTAGAATTCTCCGCTTTTATTAACCTCAATATCAAGCTGCATTCAAAATTTCATGTTGATATCATGAATGGAAGTACTATTTTTTTAGTTTTAAATTTTCATACGACACAATCCATTCGTTAGTTCGATTTAGCGTTATGTACAATTTCGATTAATTTTTCCCATGTAACTTTTTTTTTATCATTCCTAGAGAAATGTCGCATTCTAGAAAAGTTCTTAGAATTTAATTTTCTACAAATCTAGATTCTTTCGAAATTGGTCCAGCCACCAGGAGATGAGTTTCTATTCTGACTATAATAGTTAAGATTTTAGAATTCTCCGCTTTTATTAACCTCAATATCAAGCTGCATTCAAAATTTCATGTTGATATCATGAATGGAAGTACTAATTTTTTTAGTTTTAAATTTTCATACGACACAATCCATTCGTTAGTTCGATTTAGCGTTATGTACAATTTCGATTAATTTTTCCCATGTAACTTTTTTTTTATCATTCGTAGAGAAATGTCGCATTCTAGAAAAGTTCTTAGAATTTAATTTTCTACAAATCTAGATTCTTTCGAAATTGGTCCAGCCACCAGGAGATGAGTTTCTATTCCGACTATAATAGTTAAGATTTTAGAATTCTCCGCTTTTATTAACCTCAATATCAAGCTGCATTCAAAATTTCATGTTGATATCATGAATGGAAGTACTATTTTTTTTAGTTTTAAATTTTCATACGACACAATCCATTCGTTAGTTCGATTTAGCGTTATGTACAATTTCGATTAATTTTTCCCATGTAACTTTTTTTTTATCATTCCTAGAGAAATGTCGCATTCTAGAAAAGTTCTTAGAATTTAATTTTCTACAAATCTAGATTCTTTCGAAATTGGTCCAGCCACCAGGAGATGAGTTTCTATTCTGACTATAATAGTTAAGATTTTAGAATTCTCCGCTTTTATTAACCTCAATATCAAGCTGCATTCAAAATTTCATGTTGATATCATGAATGGAAGTACTAATTTTTTTAGTTTTAAATTTTCATACGACACAATCCATTCGTTAGTTCGATTTAGCGTTATGTACAATTTCGATTAATTTTTCCCATGTAACTTTTTTTTTATCATTCGTAGAGAAATGTCGCATTCTAGAAAAGTTCTTAGAATTTAATTTTCTACAAATCTAGATTCTTTCGAAATTGGTCCAGCCACCAGGAGATGAATTTCTATTCTGACTATAATAGTTAAGATTTTAGAATTCTCCGCTTTTATTAACCTCAATATCAAGCTGCATTCAAAATTTCATGTTGATATCATGAATGGAAGTACTATTTTTTTTAGTTTTAAATTTTCATACGACACAATCCATTCGTTAGTTCGATTTAGCGTTATGTACAATTTCGATTAATTTTTCCCATGTAACTTTTTTTTTATCATTCGTAGAGAAATGTCGCATTCTAGAAAAGTTCTTAGAATTTAATTTTCTACAAATCTAGATTCTTTCGAAATTGGTCCAGCCACCAGGAGATGAGTTTCTATTCTGACTATAATAGTTAAGATTTTAGAATTCTCCGCTTTTATTAACCTCAATATCAAGCTGCATTCAAAATTTCATGTTGATATCATGAATGGAAGTACTATTTTTTTTAGTTTTAAATTTTCATACGACACAATCCATTCGTTAGTTCGATTTAGCGTTATGTACAATTTCGATTAATTTTTCCCATGTAACTTTTTTTTTATCATTCCTAGAGAAATGTCGCATTCTAGAAAAGTTCTTAGAATTTAATTTTCTACAAATCTAGATTCTTTCGAAATTGGTCCAGCCACCAGGAGATGAGTTTCTATTCCGAATATAATAGTTAAGATTTTAGAATTCTCCGCTTTTATTAACCTCAATATCAAGCTGCATTCAAAATTTCATGTTGATATCATGAATGGAAGTACTATTTTTTTTAGTTTTAAATTTTCATACGACACAATCCATTCGTTAGTTCGATTTAGCGTTATGTACAATTTCGATTAATTTTTCCCATGTAACTTTTTTTTTAGCATTCGTAGAGAAATGTCGCATTCTAGAAAAGTTCTTAGAATTTAATTTTCTACAAATCTAGATTCTTTCGAAATTGGTCCAGCCACCAGGAGATGAGTTTCTATTCTGACTATAATAGTTAAGATTTTAGAATTCTCCGCTTTTATTAACCTCAATATCAAGCTGCATTCAAAATTTCATGTTGATATCATGAATGGAAGTACTAATTTTTTTAGTTTTAAATTTTCATACGACACAATCCATTCGTTAGTTCGATTTAGCGTTATGTACAATTTCGATTAATTTTTCCCATGTAACTTTTTTTTTATCATTCCTAGAGAAATGTCGCATTCTAGAAAAGTTCTTAGAATTTAATTTTCTACAAATCTAGATTCTTTCGAAATTGGTCCAGCCACCAGGAGATGAGTTTCTATTCTGACTATAATAGTTAAGATTTTAGAATTCTCCGCTTTTATTAACCTCAATATCAAGCTGCATTCAAAATTTCATGTTGATATCATGAATGGAAGTACTATTTTTTTTAGTTTTAAATTTTCATACGACACAATCCATTCGTTAGTTCGATTTAGCGTTATGTACAATTTCGATTAATTTTTCCCATGTAACTTTTTTTTATCATTCGTAGAGAAATGTCGCATTCTAGAAAAGTTCTTAGAATTTAATTTTCTACAAATCTAGATTCTTTCGAAATTGGTCCAGCCACCAGGAGATGAGTTTCTATTCTGACTATAATAGTTAAGATTTTAGAATTCTCCGCTTTTATTAACCTCAATATCAAGCTGCATTCAAAATTTCATGTTGATATCATGAATGGAAGTACTATTTTTTTTAGTTTTAAATTTTCATACGACACAATCCATTCGTTAGTTCGATTTAGCGTTATGTACAATTTCGATTAATTTTTCCCATGTAACTTTTTTTTTATCATTCCTAGAGAAATGTCGCATTCTAGAAAAGTTCTTAGAATTTAATTTTCTACAAATCTAGATTCTTTCGAAATTGGTCCAGCCACCAGGAGATGAGTTTCTATTCCGACTATAATAGTTAAGATTTTAGAATTCTCCGCTTTTACTAACCTCAATATCAAGCTGCATTCAAAATTTTATGTTGATATCATGAATGGAAGTACTATTTTTTTTAGTTTTAAATTTTCATACGACACAATCCATTCGTTAGTTCGATTAAGCGTTATGTACAATTTCGATTAATTTTTCCCATGTAACTTTTTTTTTATCATTCCTAGAGAAATGTCGCATTCTAGAAAAGTTCTTAGAATTTAATTTTCTACAAATCTAGATTCTTTCGAAATTGGTCCAGCCACCAGGAGATGAGTTTCTATTCTGACTATAATAGTTAAGATTTTAGAATTCTCCGCTTTTATTAACCTCAATATCAAGCTGCATTCAAAATTTCATGTTGATATCATGAATGGAAGTACTATTTTTTTTAGTTTTAAATTTTCATACGACACAATCCATTCGTTAGTTCGATTTAGCGTTATGTACAATTTCGATTAATTTTTCCCATGTAACTTTTTTTTTATCATTCCTAGAGAAATGTCGCATTCTAGAAAAGTTCTTAGAATTTAATTTTCTACAAATCTAGATTCTTTCGAAATTGGTCCAGCCACCAGGAGATGAGTTTCTATTCTGACTATAATAGTTAAGATTTTAGAATTCTCCGCTTTTATTAACCTCAATATCAAGCTGCATTCAAAATTTCATGTTGATATCATGAATGGAAGTACTATTTTTTTTAGTTTTAAATTTTCATACGACACTATCCATTCGTTAGTTCGATTTAGCGTTATGTACAATTTCGATTAATTTTTCCCATGTAACTTTTTTTTTATCATTCGTAGAGAAATGTCGCATTCTAGAAAAGTTCTTAGAATTTAATTTTCTACAAATCTAGATTCTTTCGAAATTGGTCCAGCCACCAGGAGATGAGTTTCTATTCCGACTATAATAGTTAAGAATTTAGAATTCTCCGCTTTTATTAACCTCAATATCAAGCTGCATTCACAATTTCATGTTGATATCATGAATGGAAGTACTAATTTTTTTAGTTTTAAATTTTCATACGACACAATCCATTCGTTAGTTCGATTTAGCGTTATGTACAATTTTGATTAATTTTTCCCATGTAACTTTTTTTTTATCATTCGTAGAGAAATGTCGCATTCTAGAAAAGTTCTTAGAATTTAATTTTCTACAAATCTAGATTCTTTCGAAATTGGTCCAGCCACCAGGAGATGAGTTTCTATTCTGACTATAATAGTTAAGATTTTAGAATTCTCCGCTTTTATTAACCTCAATATCAAGCTGCATTCAAAATTTCATGTTGATATCATGAATGGAAGTACTAATTTTTTTAGTTTTAAATTTTCATACGACACAATCCATTCGTTAGTTCGATTTAGCGTTATGTACAATTTCGATTAATTTTTCCCATGTAACTTTTTTTTTATCATTCCTAGAGAAATGTCGCATTCTAGAAAAGTTCTTAGAATTTAATTTTCTACAAATCTAGATTCTTTCGAAATTGGTCCAGCCACCAGGAGATGAGTTTCTATTCTGACTATAATAGTTAAGATTTTAGAATTCTCCGCTTTTATTAACCTCAATATCAAGCTGCATTCAAAATTTCATGTTGATATCATGAATGGAAGTACTAATTTTTTTAGTTTTAAATTTTCATACGACACAATCCATTCGTTAGTTCGATTTAGCGTTATGTACAATTTCGATTAATTTTTCCCATGTAACTTTTTTTTTATCATTCGTAGAGAAATGTCGCATTCTAGAAAAGTTCTTAGAATTTAATTTTCTACAAATCTAGATTCTTTCGAAATCGGTCCAGCCACCAGGAGATGAGTTTCTATTCTGACTATAATAGTTAAGATTTTAGAATTCTCCGCTTTTATTAACCTCAATATCAAGCTGCATTCAAAATTTCATGTTGATATCATGAATGGAAGTACTATTTTTTTTAGTTTTAAATTTTCATACGACACAATCCATTCGTTAGTTCGATTTAGCGTTATGTACAATTTCGATTAATTTTTCCCATGTAACTTTTTTTTTATCATTCCTAGAGAAATGTCGCATTCTAGAAAAGTTCTTAGAATTTAATTTTCTACAAATCTAGATTCTTTCGAAATGGTCCAGCCACCAGGAGATGAGTTTCTATTCTGACTATAATAGTTAAGATTTTAGAATTCTCCACTTTTATTAACCTCAATATCAAGCTGCATTCAAAATTTCATGTTGATATCATGAATGGAAGTACTATTTTTTTTAGTTTTAAATTTTCATACGACACAATCCATTCGTTAGTTCGATTTAGCGTTATGTACAATTTCGATTAATTTTTCCCACGTAACTTTTTTTTTATCATTCCTAGAGAAATGTCGCATTCTAGAAAAGTTCTTAGAATTTAATTTTCTACAAATCTAGATTCTTTCGAAATTGGTCCAGCCACCAGGAGATGAGTTTCTATTCCGACTATAATAGTTAAGATTTTAGAATTCTCCGCTTTTATTAACCTCAATATCAAGCTGCATTCAAAATTTCATGTTGATATCATGAATGGAAGTACTATTTTTTTTAGTTTTAAATTTTCATACGACACAATCCATTCGTTAGTTCGATTTAGCGTTATGTACAATTTCGATTAATTTTTCCCATGTAACTTTTTTTTTATCATTCGTAGAGAAATGTCGCATTCTAGAAAAGTTCTTAGAATTTAATTTTCTACAAATCTAGATTCTTTCGAAATTGGTCCAGCCACCAGGAGATGAGTTTCTATTCCGACTATAATAGTTAAGATTTTAGAATTCTCCGCTTTTATTAACCTCAATATCAAGCTGCATTCAAAATTTCATGTTGATATCATGAATGGAAGTACTATTTTTTTTAGTTTTAAATTTTCATACGACACAATCCATTCGTTAGTTCGATTTAGCGTTATGTACAATTTCGATTAATTTTTCCCATGTAACTTTTTTTTTATCATTCGTAGAGAAATGTCGCATTCTAGAAAAGTTCTTAGAATTTAATTTTCTACAAATCTAGATTCTTTCGAAATTGGTCCAGCCACCAGGAGATGAGTTTCTATTCTGACTATAATAGTTAAGATTTTAGAATTCTCCGCTTTTATTAACCTCAATATCAAGCTGCATTCAAAATATAATAGTTAAGATTTTAGAATTCTCCGCTTTTATTAACCTCAATATCAAGCTGCATTCAAAATTTCATGTTGATATCATGAATGGAAGTACTATTTTTTTTAGTTTTAAATTTTCATACGACACAATCCATTCGTTAGTTCGATTTAGCGTTATGTACAATTTCGATTAATTTTTCCCATGTAACTTTTTTTTTATCATCCCTAGAGAAATGTCGCATTCTAGAAAAGTTCTTAGAATTTAATTTTCTACAAATCTAGATTCTTTCGAAATTGGTCCAGCCACCAGGAGATGAGTTTCTATTCTGACTATAATAGTTAAGATTTTAGAATTCTCCGCTTTTATTAACCTCAATATCAAGCTGCATTCAAAATTTCATGTTGATATCATGAATGGAAGTACTATTTTTTTTAGTTTTAAATTTTCATACGACACAATCCATTCGTTAGTTCGATTTAGCGTTATGTACAATTTCGATTAATTTTTCCCATGTAACTTTTTTTTTATCATTCCTAGAGAAATGTCGCATTCTAGAAAAGTTCTTAGAATTTAATTTTCTACAAATCTAGATTCTTTCGAAATTGGTCCAGCCACCAGGAGATGAGTTTCTATTCTGACTATAATAGTTAAGATTTTAGAATTCTCCGCTTTTATTAACCTCAATATCAAGCTGCATTCAAAATTTCATGTTGATATCATGAATGGAAGTACTATTTTTTTTAGTTTTAAATTTTCATACGACACAATCCATTCGTTAGTTCGATTTAGCGTTATGTACAATTTCGATTAATTTTTCCCATGTAACTTTTTTTTTATCATTCGTAGAGAAATGTCGCATTCTAGAAAAGTTCTTAGAATTTAATTTTCTACAAATCTAGATTCTTTCGAAATTGGTCCAGCCACCAGGAGATGAGTTTCTATTCTGACTATAATAGTTAAGATTTTAGAATTCTCCGCTTTTATTAACCTCAATATCAAGCTGCATTCAAAATTTCATGTTGATATCATGAATGGAAGTACTAATTTTTTTAGTTTTAAATTTTCATACGACACAATCCATTCGTTAGTTCGATTTAGCGTTATGTACAATTTCGATTAATTTTTCCCATGTAACTTTTTTTTTATCATTCGTAGAGAAATGTCGCATTCTAGAAAAGTTCTTAGAATTTAATTTTCTACAAATCTAGATTCTTTCGAAATTGGTCCAGCCACCAGGAGATGAGTTTCTATTCTGACTATAATAGTTAAGATTTTAGAATTCTCCGCTTTTATTAACCTCAATATCAAGCTGCATTCAAAATTTCATGTTGATATCATGAATGGAAGTACTAATTTTTTTAGTTTTAAATTTTCATACGACACAATCCATTCGTTAGTTCGATTTAGCGTTATGTACAATTTCGATTAATTTTTCCCATGTAACTTTTTTTTTATCATTCCTAGAGAAATGTCGCATTCTAGAAAAGTTCTTAGAATTTAATTTTCTACAAATCTAGATTCTTTCGAAATTGCTCCAGCCACCAGGAGATGAGTTTCTATTCTGACTATAATAGTTAAGATTTTAGAATTCTCCGCTTTTATTAACCTCAATATCAAGCTGCATTCAAAATTTCATGTTGATATCATGAATGGAAGTACTATTTTTTTTAGTTTTAAATTTTCATACGACACAATCCATTCGTTAGTTCGATTTAGCGTTATGTACAATTTCGATTAATTTTTCCCATGTAACTTTTTTTTTATCATTCGTAGAGAAATGTCGCATTCTAGAAAAGTTCTTAGAATTTAATTTTCTACAAATCTAGATTCTTTCGAAATTGGTCCAGCCACCAGGAGATGAGTTTCTATTCCGACTATAATAGTTAAGATTTTAGAATTCTCCGCTTTTATTAACCTCAATATCAAGCTGCATTCAAAATTTCATGTTGATATCATGAATGGAAGTACTATTTTTTTTAGTTTTAAATTTTCATACGACACAATCCATTCGTTAGTTCGATTTAGCGTTATGTACAATTTCGATTAATTTTTCCCATGTAACTTTTTTTTTATCATTCCTAGAGAAATGTCGCATTCTAGAAAAGTTCTTAGAATTTAATTTTCTACAAATCTAGATTCTTTCGAAATTGGTCCAGCCACCAGGAGATGAGTTTCTATTCTGACTATAATAGTTAAGATTTTAGAATTCTCCGCTTTTATTAACCTCAATATCAAGCTGCATTCAAAATTTCATGTTGATATCATGAATGGAAGTACTATTTTTTTTAGTTTTAAATTTTCATACGACACAATCCATTCGTTAGTTCGATTTAGCGTTATGTACAATTTCGATTAATTTTTCCCATGTAACTTTTTTTTTATCATTCCTAGAGAAATGTCGCATTCTAGAAAAGTTCTTAGAATTTAATTTTCTACAAATCTAGATTCTTTCGAAATTGGTCCAGCCACCAGGAGATGAGTTTCTATTCTGACTATAATAGTTAAGATTTTAGAATTCTCCGCTTTTATTAACCTCAATATCAAGCTGCATTCAAAATTTCATGTTGATATCATGAATGGAAGTACTATTTTTTTTAGTTTTAAATTTTCATACGACAGAATCCATTCGTTAGTTCGATTTAGCGTTATGTACAATTTCGATTAATTTTTCCCATGTAACTTTTTTTTTATCATTCCTAGAGAAATGTCGCATTCTAGAAAAGTTCTTAGAATTTAATTTTCTACAAATCTAGATTCTTTCGAAATTGGTCCAGCCACCTGGAGATGAGTTTCTATTCTGACTATAATAGTTAAGATTTTAGAATTCTCCGCTTTTATTAACCTCAATATCAAGCTGCATTCAAAATTTCATGTTGATATCATGAATGGAAGTACTATTTTTTTTAGTTTTAAATTTTCATACGACACAATCCATTCGTTAGTTCGATTTAGCGTTATGTACAATTTCGATTAATTTTTCCCATGTAACTTTTTTTTTATCATTCCTAGAGAAATGTCGCATTCTAAAAAAGTTCTTAGAATTTAATTTTCTACAAATCTAGATTCTTTCGAAATTGGTCCAGCTACCAGGAGATGAGTTTCTATTCTGACTATAATAGTTAAGATTTTAGAATTCTCCGCTTTTATTAACCTCAATATCAAGCTGCATTCAAAATTTCATGTTGATATCATGAATGGAAGTACTAATTTTTTTAGTTTTAAATTTTCATACGACACAATCCATTCGTTAGTTCGATTTAGCGTTATGTACAATTTCGATTAATTTTTCCCATGTAACTTTTTTTTTATCATTCGTAGAGAAATGTCGCATTCTAGAAAAGTTCTTAGAATTTAATTTTCTACAAATCTAGATTCTTTCGAAATTGGTCCAGCCACCAGGAGATGAGTTTCTATTCTGACTATAATAGTTAAGATTTTAGAATTCTCCGCTTTTATTAACCTCAATATCAAGCTGCATTCAAAATTTCATGTTGATATCATGAATGGAAGTACTATTTTTTTTAGTTTTAAATTTTCATACGACACAATCCATTCGTTAGTTCGATTTAGCGTTATGTACAATTTCGATTAATTTTTCCCATGTAACTTTTTTTTTATCATTCCTAGAGAAATGTCGCATTCTAGAAAAGTTCTTAGAATTTAATTTTCTACAAATCTAGATTCTTTCGAAATTGCTCCAGCCACCAGGAGATGAGTTTCTATTCTGACTATAATAGTTAAGATTTTAGAATTCTCCGCTTTTATTAACCTCAATATCAAGCTGCATTCAAAATTTCATGTTGATATCATGAATGGAAGTACTATTTTTTTTAGTTTTAAATTTTCATACGACACAATCCATTCGTTAGTTCGATTTAGCGTTATGTACAATTTCGATTAATTTTTCCCATGTAACTTTTTTTTATCATTCCTAGAGAAATGTCGCATTCTAGAAAAGTTCTTAGAATTTAATTTTCTACAAATCTAGATTCTTTCGAAATTGGTCCAGCCACCAGGAGATGAGTTTCTATTCTGACTATAATAGTTAAGATTTTAGAATTCTCCGCTTTTATTAACCTCAATATCAAGCTGCATTCAAAATTTCATGTTGATATCATGAATGGAAGTACTATTTTTTTTAGTTTTAAATTTTCATACGACACAATCCATTCGTTAGTTCGATTTAGCGTTATGTACAATTTCGATTAATTTTTCCCATGTAACTTTTTTTTTATCATTCCTAGAGAAATGTCGCATTCTAGAAAAGTTCTTAGAATTTAATTTTCTACAAATCTAGATTCTTTCGAAATTGGTCCAGCCACCAGGAGATGAGTTTCTATTCTGACTATAATAGTTAAGATTTTAGAATTCTCCGCTTTTATTAACCTCAATATCAAGCTGCATTCAAAATTTCATGTTGATATCATGAATGGAAGTACTAATTTTTTTAGTTTTAAATTTTCATACGACACAATCCATTCGTTAGTTCGATTTAGCGTTATGTACAATTTCGATTAATTTTTCCCATGTAACTTTTTTTTTATCATTCGTAGAGAAATGTCGCATTCTAGAAAAGTTCTTAGAATTTAATTTTCTACAAATCTAGATTCTTTCGAAATTGGTCCAGCCACCAGGAGATGAGTTTCTATTCTGACTATAATAGTTAAGATTTTAGAATTCTCCGCTTTTATTAACCTCAATATCAAGCTGCATTCAAAATTTCATGTTGATATCATGAATGGAAGTACTAATTTTTTTAGTTTTAAATTTTCATACGACACAATCCATTCGTTAGTTCGATTTAGCGTTATGTACAATTTCGATTAATTTTTCCCATGTAACTTTTTTTTATCATTCCTAGAGAAATGTCGCATTCTAGAAAAGTTCTTAGAATTTAATTTTCTACAAATCTAGATTCTTTCGAAATTGGTCCAGCCACCAGGAGATGAGTTTCTATTCTGACTATAATAGTTAAGATTTTAGAATTCTCCGCTTTTATTAACCTCAATATCAAGCTGCATTCAAAATTTCATGTTGATATCATGAATGGAAGTACTATTTTTTTTAGTTTTAAATTTTCATACGACACAATCCATTCGTTAGTTCGATTTAGCGTTATGTACAATTTCGATTAATTTTTCCCATGTAACTTTTTTTTTATCATTCGTAGAGAAATGTCGCATTCTAGAAAAGTTCTTAGAATTTAATTTTCTACAAATCTAGATTCTTTCGAAATTGGTCCAGCCACCAGGAGATGAGTTTCTATTCCGACTATAATAGTTAAGATTTTAGAATTCTCCGCTTTTATTAACCTCAATATCAAGCTGTATTCAAAATTTCATGTTGATATCATGAATGGAAGTACTATTTTTTTTAGTTTTAAATTTTCATACGACACAATCCATTCGTTAGTTCGATTTAGCGTTATGTACAATTTCGATTAATTTTTCCCATGTAACTTTTTTTTTATCATTCCTAGAGAAATGTCGCATTCTAGAAAAGTTCTTAGAATTTAATTTTCTACAAATCTAGATTCTTTCGAAATTGGTCCAGCCACCAGGAGATGAGTTTCTATTCTGACTATAATAGTTAAGATTTTAGAATTCTCCGCTTTTATTAACCTCAATATCAAGCTGCATTCAAAATTTCATGTTGATATCATGAATGGAAGTACTATTTTTTTTAGTTTTAAATTTTCATACGACACAATCCATTCGTTAGTTCGATTTAGCGTTATGTACAATTTCGATTAATTTTTCCCATGTAACTTTTTTTTTATCATTCCTAGAGAAATGTCGCATTCTAGAAAAGTTCTTAGAATTTAATTTTCTACAAATCTAGATTCTTTCGAAATTGGTCCAGCCACCAGGAGATGAGTTTCTATTCTGACTATAATAGTTAAGATTTTAGAATTCTCCGCTTTTATTAACCTCAATATCAAGCTGCATTCAAAATTTCATGTTGATATCATGAATGGAAGTACTATTTTTTTTAGTTTTAAATTTTCATACGACACAATCCATTCGTTAGTTCGATTTAGCGTTATGTACAATTTCGATTAATTTTTCCCATGTAACTTTTTTTTTATCATTCCTAGAGAAATGTCGCATTCTAGAAAAGTTCTTAGAATTTAATTTTCTACAAATCTAGATTATTTCGAAATTGGTCCAGCCACCAGGAGATGAGTTTCTATTCTGACTATAATAGTTAAGATTTTAGAATTCTCCGCTTTTATTAACCTCAATATCAAGCTGCATTCAAAATTTCATGTTGATATCATGAATGGAAGTACTATTTTTTTTAGTTTTAAATTTTCATACGACACAATCCATTCGTTAGTTCGATTTAGCGTTATGTACAATTTCGATTAATTTTTCCCATGTAACTTTTTTTTTATCATTCCTAGAGAAATGTCGCATTCTAGAAAAGTTCTTAGAATTTAATTTTCTACAAATCTAGATTCTTTCGAAATTGGTCCAGCCACCAGGAGATGAGTTTCTATTCTGACTATAATAGTTAAGATTTTAGAATTCTCCGCTTTTATTAACCTCAATATCAAGCTGCATTCAAAATTTCATGTTGATATCATGAATGGAAGTACTAATTTTTTTAGTTTTAAATTTTCATACGACACAATCCATTCGTTAGTTCGATTTAGCGTTATGTACAATTTCGATTAATTTTTCCCATGTAACTTTTTTTTTATCATTCGTAGAGAAATGTCGCATTCTAGAAAAGTTCTTAGAATTTAATTTTCTACAAATCTAGATTCTTTCGAAATTGGTCCAGCCACCAGGAGATGAGTTTCTATTCTGACTATAATAGTTAAGATTTTAGAATTCTCCGCTTTTATTAACCTCAATATCAAGCTGCATTCAAAATTTCATGTTGATATCATGAATGGAAGTACTAATTTTTTTAGTTTTAAATTTTCATACGACACAATCCATTCGTTAGTTCGATTTAGCGTTATGTACAATTTCGATTAATTTTTCCCATGTAACTTTTTTTTTATCATTCGTAGAGAAATGTCGCATTCTAGAAAAGTTCTTAGAATTTAATTTTCTACAAATCTAGATTCTTTCGAAATTGGTCCAGCCACCAGGAGATGAGTTTCTATTCTGACTATAATAGTTAAGATTTTAGAATTCTCCGCTTTTATTAACCTCAATATCAAGCTGCATTCAAAATTTCATGTTGATATCATGAATGGAAGTACTAATTTTTTTAGTTTTAAATTTTCATACGACACAATCCATTCGTTAGTTCGATTTAGCGTTATGTACAATTTCGATTAATTTTTCCCATGTAACTTTTTTTTTATCATTCCTAGAGAAATGTCGCATTCTAGAAAAGTTCTTAGAATTTAATTTTCTACAAATCTAGATTCTTTCGAAATTGGTCCAGCCACCAGGAGATGAGTTTCTATTCTGACTATAATAGTTAAGATTTTAGAATTCTCCGCTTTTATTAACCTCAATATCAAGCTGCATTCAAAATTTCATGTTGATATCATGAATGGAAGTACTATTTTTTTTAGTTTTAAATTTTCATACGACACAATCCATTCGTTAGTTCGATTTAGCGTTATGTACAATTTCGATTAATTTTTCCCATGTAACTTTTTTTTTATCATTCGTAGAGAAATGTCGCATTCTAGAAAAGTTCTTAGAATTTAATTTTCTACAAATCTAGATTCTTTCGAAATTGGTCCAGCCACCAGGAGATGAGTTTCTATTCCGACTATAACAGTTAAGATTTTAGAATTCTCCGCTTTTATTAACCTCAATATCAAGCTGCATTCAAAATTTCATGTTGATATCATGAATGGAAGTACTAATTTTTTTAGTTTTAAATTTTCATACGACACAATCCATTCGTTAGTTCGATTTAGCGTTATGTACAATTTCGATTAATTTTTCCCATGTAACTTTTTTTTTATCATTCCTAGAGAAATGTCGCATTCTAGAAAAGTTCTTAGAATTTAATTTTCTACAAATCTAGATTCTTTCGAAATTGGTCCAGCCACCAGGAGATGAGTTTCTATTCTGACTATAATAGTTAAGATTTTAGAATTCTCCGCTTTTATTAACCTCAATATCAAGCTGCATTCAAAATTTCATGTTGATATCATGAATGGAAGTACTAATTTTTTTAGTTTTAAATTTTCATACGACACAATCCATTCGTTAGTTCGATTTAGCGTTATGTACAATTTCGATTAATTTTTCCCATGTAACTTTTTTTTTATCATTCCTAGAGAAATGTCGCATTCTAGAAAAGTTCTTAGAATTTAATTTTCTACAAATCTAGATTCTTTCGAAATTGGTCCAGCCACCAGGAGATGAGTTTCTATTCTGACTATAATAGTTAAGATTTTAGAATTCTCCGCTTTTATTAACCTCAATATCAAGCTGCATTCAAAATTTCATGTTGATATCATGAATGGAAGTACTATTTTTTTTAGTTTTAAATTTTCATACGACACAATCCATTCGTTAGTTCGATTTAGCGTTATGTACAATTTCGATTAATTTTTCCCATGTAACTTTTTTTTTATCATTCGTAGAGAAATGTCGCATTCTAGAAAAGTTCTTAGAATTTAATTTTCTACAAATCTAGATTCTTTCGAAATTGGTCCAGCCACCAGGAGATGAGTTTCTATTCTGACTATAATAGTTAAGATTTTAGAATTCTCCGCTTTTATTAACCTCAATATCAAGCTGCATTCAAAATTTCATGTTGATATCATGAATGGAAGTACTAATTTTTTTAGTTTTAAATTTTCATACGACACAATCCATTCGTTAGTTCGATTTAGCGTTATGTACAATTTCGATTAATTTTTCCCATGTAACTTTTTTTTTATCATTCGTAGAGAAATGTCGCATTCTAGAAAAGTTCTTAGAATTTAATTTTCTACAAATCTAGATTCTTTCGAAATTGGTCCAGCCACCAGGAGATGAGTTTCTATTCTGACTATAATAGTTAAGATTTTAGAATTCTCCGCTTTTATTAACCTCAATATCAAGCTGCATTCAAAATTTCATGTTGATATCATGAATGGAAGTACTAATTTTTTTAGTTTTAAATTTTCATACGACACAATCCATTCGTTAGTTCGATTTAGCGTTATGTACAATTTCGATTAATTTTTCCCATGTAACTTTTTTTTTATCATTCCTAGAGAAATGTCGCATTCTAGAAAAGTTCTTAGAATTTAATTTTCTACAAATCTAGATTCTTTCGAAATTGGTCCAGCCACCAGGAGATGAGTTTCTATTCTGACTATAATAGTTAAGATTTTAGAATTCTCCGCTTTTATTAACCTCAATATCAAGCTGCATTCAAAATTTCATGTTGATATCATGAATGGAAGTACTAATTTTTTTAGTTTTAAATTTTCATACGACACAATCCATTCGTTAGTTCGATTTAGCGTTATGTACAATTTCGATTAATTTTTCCCATGTAACTTCTTTTTTATCATTCGTAGAGAAATGTCGCATTCTAGAAAAGTTCTTAGAATTTAATTTTCTACAAATCTAGATTCTTTCGAAATTGGTCCAGCCACCAGGAGATGAGTTTCTATTCTGACTATAATAGTTAAGATTTTAGAATTCTCCGCTTTTATTAACCTCAATATCAAGCTGCATTCAAAATTTCATGTTGATATCATGAATGGAAGTACTAATTTTTTTAGTTTTAAATTTTCATACGACACAATCCATTCGTTAGTTCGATTTAGCGTTATGTACAATTTCGATTAATTTTTCCCATGTAACTTTTTTTTTATCATTCGTAGAGAAATGTCGCATTCTAGAAAAGTTCTTAGAATTTAATTTTCTACAAATCTAGATTCTTTCGAAATTGGTCCAGCCACCAGGAGATGAGTTTCTATTCTGACTATAATAGTTAAGATTTTAGAATTCTCCGCTTTTATTAACCTCAATATCAAGCTGCATTCAAAATTTCATGTTGATATCATGAATGGAAGTACTATTTTTTTTAGTTTTAAATTTTCATACGACACAATCCATTCGTTAGTTCGATTTAGCGTTATGTACAATTTCGATTAATTTTTCCCATGTAACTTTTTTTTTATCATTCCTAGAGAAATGTCGCATTCTAGAAAAGTTCTTAGAATTTAATTTTCTACAAATCTAGATTCTTTCGAAATTGGTCCAGCCACCAGGAGATGAGTTTCTATTCTGACTATAATAGTTAAGATTTTAGAATTCTCCGCTTTTATTAACCTCAATATCAAGCTGCATTCAAAATTTCATGTTGATATCATGAATGGAAGTACTATTTTTTTTAGTTTTAAATTTTCATACGACACAATCCATTCGTTAGTTCGATTTAGCGTTATGTACAATTTCGATTAATTTTTCCCATGTAACTTTTTTTTATCATTCCTAGAGAAATGTCGCATTCTAAAAAAGTTCTTAGAATTTAATTTTCTACAAATCTAGATTCTTTCGAAATTGGTCCAGCCACCAGGAGATGAGTTTCTATTCTGACTATAATAGTTAAGATTTTAGAATTCTCCGCTTTTATTAACCTCAATATCAAGCTGCATTCAAAATTTCATGTTGATATCATGAATGGAAGTACTAATTTTTTTAGTTTTAAATTTTCATACGACACAATCCATTCGTTAGTTCGATTTAGCGTTATGTACAATTTCGATTAATTTTTCCCATGTAACTTTTTTTTTATCATTCGTAGAGAAATGTCGCATTCTAGAAAAGTTCTTAGAATTTAATTTTCTACAAATCTAGATTCTTTCGAAATTGGTCCAGCCACCAGGAGATGAGTTTCTATTCTGACTATAATCGTTAAGATTTTAGAATTCTCCGCTTTTATTAACCTCAATATCAAGCTGCATTCAAAATTTCATGTTGATATCATGAATGGAAGTACTATTTTTTTTAGTTTTAAATTTTCATACGACACAATCCATTCGTTAGTTCGATTTAGCGTTATGTACAATTTCGATTAATTTTTCCCATGTAACTTTTTTTTATCATTCCTAGAGAAATGTCGCATTCTAGAAAAGTTCTTAGAATTTAATTTTCTACAAATCTAGATTCTTTCGAAATTGGTCCAGCCACCAGGAGATGAGTTTCTATTCTGACTATAATAGTTAAGATTTTAGAATTCTCCGCTTTTATTAACCTCAATATCAAGCTGCATTCAAAATTTCATGTTGATATCATGAATGGAAGTACTATTTTTTTTAGTTTTAAATTTTCATACGACACAATCCATTCGTTAGTTCGATTTAGCGTTATGTACAATTTCGATTAATTTTTCCCATGTAACTTTTTTTTTATCATTCCTAGAGAAATGTCGCATTCTAGAAAAGTTCTTAGAATTTAATTTTCTACAAATCTAGATTCTTTCGAAATTGGTCCAGCCACCAGGAGATGAGTTTCTATTCTGACTATAATAGTTAAGATTTTAGAATTCTCCGCTTTTATTAACCTCAATATCAAGCTGCATTCAAAATTTCATGTTGATATCATGAATGGAAGTACTAATTTTTTTAGTTTTAAATTTTCATACGACACAATCCATTCGTTAGTTCGATTTAGCGTTATGTACAATTTCGATTAATTTTTCCCATGTAACTTTTTTTTTATCATTCCTAGAGAAATGTCGCATTCTAGAAAAGTTCTTAGAATTTAATTTTCTACAAATCTAGATTCTTTCGAAATTGGTCCAGCCACCAGGAGATGAGTTTCTATTCTGACTATAATAGTTAAGATTTTAGAATTCTCCGCTTTTATTAACCTCAATATCAAGCTGCATTCAAAATTTCATGTTGATATCATGAATGGAAGTACTAATTTTTTTAGTTTTAAATTTTCATACGACACAATCCATTCGTTAGTTCGATTTAGCGTTATGTACAATTTCGATTAATTTTTCCCATGTAACTTTTTTTTATCATTCCTAGAGAAATGTCGCATTCTAGAAAAGTTCTTAGAATTTAATTTTCTACAAATCTAGATTCTTTCGAAATTGGTCCAGCCACCAGGAGATGAGTTTCTATTCTGACTATAATAGTTAAGATTTTAGAATTCTCCGCTTTTATTAACCTCAATATCAAGCTGCATTCAAAATTTCATGTTGATATCATGAATGGAAGTACTATTTTTTTTAGTTTTAAATTTTCATACGACACAATCCATTCGTTAGTTCGATTTAGCGTTATGTACAATTTCGATTAATTTTTCCCATGTAACTTTTTTTTTATCATTCGTAGAGAAATGTCGCATTCTAGAAAAGTTCTTAGAATTTAATTTTCTACAAATCTAGATTCTTTCGAAATTGGTCCAGCCACCAGGAGATGAGTTTCTATTCCGACTATAATAGTTAAGATTTTAGAATTCTCCGCTTTTATTAACCTCAATATCAAGCTGTATTCAAAATTTCATGTTGATATCATGAATGGAAGTACTATTTTTTTTAGTTTTAAATTTTCATACGACACAATCCATTCGTTAGTTCGATTTAGCGTTATGTACAATTTCGATTAATTTTTCCCATGTAACTTTTTTTTTATCATTCCTAGAGAAATGTCGCATTCTAGAAAAGTTCTTAGAATTTAATTTTCTACAAATCTAGATTCTTTCGAAATTGGTCCAGCCACCAGGAGATGAGTTTCTATTCTGACTATAATAGTTAAGATTTTAGAATTCTCCGCTTTTATTAACCTCAATATCAAGCTGCATTCAAAATTTCATGTTGATATCATGAATGGAAGTACTATTTTTTTTAGTTTTAAATTTTCATACGACACAATCCATTCGTTAGTTCGATTTAGCGTTATGTACAATTTCGATTAATTTTTCCCATGTAACTTTTTTTTTATCATTCCTAGAGAAATGTCGCATTCTAGAAAAGTTCTTAGAATTTAATTTTCTACAAATCTAGATTCTTTCGAAATTGGTCCAGCCACCAGGAGATGAGTTTCTATTCTGACTATAATAGTTAAGATTTTAGAATTCTCCGCTTTTATTAACCTCAATATCAAGCTGCATTCAAAATTTCATGTTGATATCATGAATGGAAGTACTATTTTTTTTAGTTTTAAATTTTCATACGACACAATCCATTCGTTAGTTCGATTTAGCGTTATGTACAATTTCGATTAATTTTTCCCATGTAACTTTTTTTTTATCATTCCTAGAGAAATGTCGCATTCTAGAAAAGTTCTTAGAATTTAATTTTCTACAAATCTAGATTCTTTCGAAATTGGTCCAGCCACCAGGAGATGAGTTTCTATTCTGACTATAATAGTTAAGATTTTAGAATTCTCCGCTTTTACTAACCTCAATATCAAGCTGCATTCAAAATTTCATGTTGATATCATGAATGGAAGTACTATTTTTTTTAGTTTTAAATTTTCATACGACACAATCCATTCGTTAGTTCGATTTAGCGTTATGTACAATTTCGATTAATTTTTCCCATGTAACTTTTTTTTTATCATTCCTAGAGAAATGTCGCATTCTAGAAAAGTTCTTAGAATTTAATTTTCTACAAATCTAGATTCTTTCGAAATTGGTCCAGCCACCAGGAGATGAGTTTCTATTCTGACTATAATAGTTAAGATTTTAGAATTCTCCGCTTTTATTAACCTCAATATCAAGCTGCATTCAAAATTTCATGTTGATATCATGAATGGAAGTACTAATTTTTTTAGTTTTAAATTTTCATACGACACAATCCATTCGTTAGTTCGATTTAGCGTTATGTACAATTTCGATTAATTTTTCCCATGTAACTTTTTTTTTATCATTCCTAGAGAAATGTCGCATTCTAGAAAAGTTCTTAGAATTTAATTTTCTACAAATCTAGATTCTTTCGAAATTGGTCCAGCCACCAGGAGATGAGTTTCTATTCTGACTATAATAGTTAAGATTTTAGAATTCTCCGCTTTTATTAACCTCAATATCAAGCTGCATTCAAAATTTCATGTTGATATCATGAATGGAAGTACTATTTTTTTTAGTTTTAAATTTTCATACGACACAATCCATTCGTTAGTTCGATTTAGCGTTATGTACAATTTCGATTAATTTTTCCCATGTAACTTTTTTTTTATCATTCCTAGAGAAATGTCGCATTCTAGAAAAGTTCTTAGAATTTAATTTTCTACAAATCTAGATTCTTTCGAAATTGGTCCAGCCACCAGGAGATGAGTTTCTATTCTGACTATAATAGTTAAGATTTTAGAATTCTCCGCTTTTATTAACCTCAATATCAAGCTGCATTCAAAATTTCATGTTGATATCATGAATGGAAGTACTAATTTTTTTAGTTTTAAATTTTCATACGACACAATCCATTCGTTAGTTCGATTTAGCGTTATGTACAATTTCGATTAATTTTTCCCATGTAACTTTTTTTTTATCATTCGTAGAGAAATGTCGCATTCTAGAAAAGTTCTTAGAATTTAATTTTCTACAAATCTAGATTCTTTCGAAATTGGTCCAGCCACCAGGAGATGAGTTTCTATTCTGACTATAATAGTTAAGATTTTAGAATTCTCCGCTTTTATTAACCTCAATATCAAGCTGCATTCAAAATTTCATGTTGATATCATGAATGGAAGTACTATTTTTTTTAGTTTTAAATTTTCATACGACACAATCCATTCGTTAGTTCGATTTAGCGTTATGTACAATTTCGATTAATTTTTCCCATGTAACTTTTTTTTTATCATTCGTAGAGAAATGTCGCATTCTAGAAAAGTTCTTAGAATTTAATTTTCTACAAATCTAGATTCTTTCGAAATTGGTCCAGCCACCAGGAGATGAGTTTCTATTCCGACTATAATAGTTAAGATTTTAGAATTCTCCGCTTTTATTAACCTCAATATCAAGCTGCATTCAAAATTTCATGTTGATATCATGAATGGAAGTACTATTTTTTTTAGTTTTAAATTTTCATACGACACAATCCATTCGTTAGTTCGATTTAGCGTTATGTACAATTTCGATTAATTTTTCCCATGTAACTTTTTTTTATCATTCCTAGAGAAATGTCGCATTCTAGAAAAGTTCTTAGAATTTAATTTTCTACAAATCTAGATTCTTTCGAAATTGGTCCAGCCACCAGGAGATGAGTTTCTATTCTGACTATAATAGTTAAGATTTTAGAATTCTCCGCTTTTATTAACCTCAATATCAAGCTGCATTCAAAATTTCATGTTGATATCATGAATGGAAGTACTATTTTTTTTAGTTTTAAATTTTCATACGACACAATCCATTCGTTAGTTCGATTTAGCGTTATGTACAATTTCGATTAATTTTTCCCATGTAACTTTTTTTTTATCATTCCTAGAGAAATGTCGCATTCTAGAAAAGTTCTTAGAATTTAATTTTCTACAAATCTAGATTCTTTCGAAATTGGTCCAGCCACCAGGAGATGAGTTTCTATTCTGACTATAATAGTTAAGATTTTAGAATTCTCCGCTTTTATTAACCTCAATATCAAGCTGCATTCAAAATTTCATGTTGATATCATGAATGGAAGTACTAATTTTTTTAGTTTTAAATTTTCATACGACACAATCCATTCGTTAGTTCGATTTAGCGTTATGTACAATTTCGATTAATTTTTCCCATGTAACTTTTTTTTTATCATTCCTAGAGAAATGTCGCATTCTAGAAAAGTTCTTAGAATTTAATTTTCTACAAATCTAGATTCTTTCGAAATTGGTCCAGCCACCAGGAGATGAGTTTCTATTCTGACTATAATAGTTAAGATTTTAGAATTCTCCGCTTTTATTAACCTCAATATCAAGCTGCATTCAAAATTTCATGTTGATATCATGAATGGAAGTACTAATTTTTTTAGTTTTAAATTTTCATACGACACAATCCATTCGTTAGTTCGATTTAGCGTTATGTACAATTTCGATTAATTTTTCCCATATAACTTTTTTTTTATCATTCCTAGAGAAATGTCGCATTCTAGAAAAGTTCTTAGAATTTAATTTTCTACAAATCTAGATTCTTTCGAAATTGGTCCAGCCACCAGGAGATGAGTTTCTATTCTGACTATAATAGTTAAGATTTTAGAATTCTCCGCTTTTATTAACCTCAATATCAAGCTGCATTCAAAATTTCATGTTGATATCATGAATGGAAGTACTATTTTTTTTAGTTTTAAATTTTCATACGACACAATCCATTCGTTAGTTCGATTTAGCGTTATGTACAATTTCGATTAATTTTTCCCATGTAACTTTTTTTTTATCATTCGTAGAGAAATGTCGCATTCTAGAAAAGTTCTTAGAATTTAATTTTCTACAAATCTAGATTCTTTCGAAATTGGTCCAGCCACCAGGAGATGAGTTTCTATTCCGACTATAATAGTTAAGATTTTAGAATTCTCCGCTTTTATTAACCTCAATATCAAGCTGTATTCAAAATTTCATGTTGATATCATGAATGGAAGTACTATTTTTTTTAGTTTTAAATTTTCATACGACACAATCCATTCGTTAGTTCGATTTAGCGTTATGTACAATTTCGATTAATTTTTCCCATGTAACTTTTTTTTTATCATTCCTAGAGAAATGTCGCATTCTAGAAAAGTTCTTAGAATTTAATTTTCTACAAATCTAGATTCTTTCGAAATTGGTCCAGCCACCAGGAGATGAGTTTCTATTCTGACTATAATAGTTAAGATTTTAGAATTCTCCGCTTTTATTAACCTCAATATCAAGCTGCATTCAAAATTTCATGTTGATATCATGAATGGAAGTACTATTTTTTTTAGTTTTAAATTTTCATACGACACAATCCATTCGTTAGTTCGATTTAGCGTTATGTACAATTTCGATTAATTTTTCCCATGTAACTTTTTTTTTATCATTCCTAGAGAAATGTCGCATTCTAGAAAAGTTCTTAGAATTTAATTTTCTACAAATCTAGATTCTTTCGAAATTGGTCCAGCCACCAGGAGATGAGTTTCTATTCTGACTATAATAGTTAAGATTTTAGAATTCTCCGCTTTTATTAACCTCAATATCAAGCTGCATTCAAAATTTCATGTTGATATCATGAATGGAAGTACTATTTTTTTTAGTTTTAAATTTTCATACGACACAATCCATTCGTTAGTTCGATTTAGCGTTATGTACAATTTCGATTAATTTTTCCCATGTAACTTTTTTTTTATCATTCCTAGAGAAATGTCGCATTCTAGAAAAGTTCTTAGAATTTAATTTTCTACAAATCTAGATTCTTTCGAAATTGGTCCAGCCACCAGGAGATGAGTTTCTATTCTGACTATAATAGTTAAGATTTTAGAATTCTCCGCTTTTACTAACCTCAATATCAAGCTGCATTCAAAATTTCATGTTGATATCATGAATGGAAGTACTATTTTTTTTAGTTTTAAATTTTCATACGACACAATCCATTCGTTAGTTCGATTTAGCGTTATGTACAATTTCGATTAATTTTTCCCATGTAACTTTTTTTTTATCATTCCTAGAGAAATGTCGCATTCTAGAAAAGTTCTTAGAATTTAATTTTCTACAAATCTAGATTCTTTCGAAATTGGTCCAGCCACCAGGAGATGAGTTTCTATTCTGACTATAATAGTTAAGATTTTAGAATTCTCCGCTTTTATTAACCTCAATATCAAGCTGCATTCAAAATTTCATGTTGATATCATGAATGGAAGTACTAATTTTTTTAGTTTTAAATTTTCATACGACACAATCCATTCGTTAGTTCGATTTAGCGTTATGTACAATTTCGATTAATTTTTCCCATGTAACTTTTTTTTTATCATTCGTAGAGAAATGTCGCATTCTAGAAAAGTTCTTAGAATTTAATTTTCTACAAATCTAGATTCTTTCGAAATTGGTCCAGCCACCAGGAGATGAGTTTCTATTCTGACTATAATAGTTAAGATTTTAGAATTCTCCGCTTTTATTAACCTCAATATCAAGCTGCATTCAAAATTTCATGTTGATATCATGAATGGAAGTACTATTTTTTTTAGTTTTAAATTTTCATACGACACAATCCATTCGTTAGTTCGATTTAGCGTTATGTACAATTTCGATTAATTTTTCCCATGTAACTTTTTTTTTATCATTCCTAGAGAAATGTCGCATTCTAGAAAAGTTCTTAGAATTTAATTTTCTACAAATCTAGATTCTTTCGAAATTGGTCCAGCCACCAGGAGATGAGTTTCTATTCTGACTATAATAGTTAAGATTTAGAATTCTCCGCTTTTATTAACCTCAATATCAAGCTGCATTCAAAATTTCATGTTGATATCATGAATGGAAGTACTAATTTTTTTAGTTTTAAATTTCATACGACACAATCCATTCGTTAGTTCGATTTAGCGTTATGTACAATTTCGATTAATTTTTCCCATGTAACTTTTTTTTTATCATTCGTAGAGAAATGTCGCATTCTAGAAAAGTTCTTAGAATTTAATTTTCTACAAATCTAGATTCTTTCGAAATTGGTCCAGCCACCAGGAGATGAGTTTCTATTCTGACTATAATAGTTAAGATTTTAGAATTCTCCGCTTTTATTAACCTCAATATCAAGCTGCATTCAAAATTTCATGTTGATATCATGAATGGAAGTACTAATTTTTTTAGTTTTAAATTTTCATACGACACAATCCATTCGTTAGTTCGATTTAGCGTTATGTACAATTTCGATTAATTTTTCCCATGTAACTTTTTTTTTATCATTCGTAGAGAAATGTCGCATTCTAGAAAAGTTCTTAGAATTTAATTTTCTACAAATCTAGATTCTTTCGAAATTGGTCCAGCCACCAGGAGATGAGTTTCTATTCTGACTATAATAGTTAAGATTTTAGAATTCTCCGCTTTTATTAACCTCAATATCAAGCTGCATTCAAAATTTCATGTTGATATCATGAATGGAAGTACTAATTTTTTCTAGTTTTAAATTTCATACGACACAATCCATTCGTTAGTTCGATTTAGCGTTATGTACAATTTCGATTATTTTTCCCATGTAACTTTTTTTTATCATTCCTAGAGAAATGTCGCATTCTAGAAAAGTTCTTAGAATTTAATTTTCTACAAATCTAGATTCTTTCGAAATTGGTCCAGCCACCAGGAGATGAGTTTCTATTCTGACTATAATAGTTAAGATTTTAGAATTCTCCGCTTTTATTAACCTCAATATCAAGCTGCATTCAAAATTTCATGTTGATATCATGAATGGAAGTACTATTTTTTTTAGTTTTAAATTTTCATACGACACAATCCATTCGTTAGTTCGATTTAGCGTTATGTACAATTTCGATTAATTTTTCCCATGTAACTTTTTTTTTATCATTCGTAGAGAAATGTCGCATTCTAGAAAAGTTCTTAGAATTTAATTTTCTACAAATCTAGATTCTTTCGAAATTGGTCCAGCCACCAGGAGATGAGTTTCTATTCCGACTATAATAGTTAAGATTTTAGAATTCTCCGCTTTTATTAACCTCAATATCAAGCTGCATTCAAAATTTCATGTTGATATCATGAATGGAAGTACTATTTTTTTTAGTTTTAAATTTTCATACGACACAATCCATTCGTTAGTTCGATTTAGCGTTATGTACAATTTCGATTAATTTTTCCCATGTAACTTTTTTTTTATCATTCGTAGAGAAATGTCGCATTCTAGAAAAGTTCTTAGAATTTAATTTTCTACAAATCTAGATTCTTTCGAAATTGGTCCAGCCACCAGGAGATGAGTTTCTATTCTGACTATAATAGTTAAGATTTTAGAATTCTCCGCTTTTATTAACCTCAATATCAAGCTGCATTCAAAATTTCATGTTGATATCATGAATGGAAGTACTATTTTTTTTAGTTTTAAATTTTCATACGACACAATCCATTCGTTAGTTCGATTTAGCGTTATGTACAATTTCGATTAATTTTTCCCATGTAACTTTTTTTTTATCATTCCTAGAGAAATGTCGCATTCTAGAAAAGTTCTTAGAATTTAATTTTCTACAAATCTAGATTCTTTCGAAATTGGTCCAGCCACCAGGAGATGAGTTTTCTATTCTGACTATAATAGTTAAGATTTTAGAATTCTCCGCTTTTATTAACCTCAATATCAAGCTGCATTCAAAATTTCATGTTGATATCATGAATGGAAGTACTATTTTTTTTAGTTTTAAATTTTCATACGACACAATCCATTCGTTAGTTCGATTTAGCGTTATGTACAATTTCGATTAATTTTTCCCATGTAACTTTTTTTTTATCATTCCTAGAGAAATGTCGCATTCTAGAAAAGTTCTTAGAATTTAATTTTCTACAAATCTAGATTCTTTCGAAATTGGTCCAGCCACCAGGAGATGAGTTTCTATTCTGACTATAATAGTTAAGATTTTAGAATTCTCCGCTTTTATTAACCTCAATATCAAGCTGCATTCAAAATTTCATGTTGATATCATGAATGGAAGTACTATTTTTTTTAGTTTTAAATTTTCATACGACACAATCCATTCGTTAGTTCGATTTAGCGTTATGTACAATTTCGATTAATTTTTCCCATGTAACTTTTTTTTTATCATTCCTAGAGAAATGTCGCATTCTAGAAAAGTTCTTAGAATTTAATTTTCTACAAATCTAGATTCTTTCGAAATTGGTCCAGCCACCAGGAGATGAGTTTCTATTCTGACTATAATAGTTAAGATTTTAGAATTCTCCGCTTTTATTAACCTCAATATCAAGCTGCATTCAAAATTTCATGTTGATATCATGAATGGAAGTACTAATTTTTTTAGTTTTAAATTTTCATACGACACAATCCATTCGTTAGTTCGATTTAGCGTTATGTACAATTTCGATTAATTTTTCCCATGTAACTTTTTTTTTATCATTCGTAGAGAAATGTCGCATTCTAGAAAAGTTCTTAGAATTTAATTTTCTACAAATCTAGATTCTTTCGAAATTGGTCCAGCCACCAGGAGATGAGATTCTATTCTGACTATAATAGTTAAGATTTAGAATTCTCCGCTTTTATTAACCTCAATATCAAGCTGCATTCAAAATTTCATGTTGATATCATGAATGGAAGTACTAATTTTTTTAGTTTTAAATTTTCATACGACACAATCCATTCGTTAGTTCGATTTAGCGTTATGTACAATTTCGATTAATTTTTCCCATGTAACTTTTTTTTTATCATTCCTAGAGAAATGTCGCATTCTAGAAAAGTTCTTAGAATTTAATTTTCTACAAATCTAGATTCTTTCGAAATTGGTCCAGCCACCAGGAGATGAGTTTCTATTCTGACTATAATAGTTAAGATTTTAGAATTCTCCGCTTTTATTAACCTCAATATCAAGCTGCATTCAAAATTTCATGTTGATATCATGAATGGAAGTACTAATTTTTTTAGTTTTAAATTTTCATACGACACAATCCATTCGTTAGTTCGATTTAGCGTTATGTACAATTTCGATTAATTTTTCCCATGTAACTTTTTTTTTATCATTCGTAGAGAAATGTCGCATTCTAGAAAAGTTCTTAGAATTTAATTTTCTACAAATCTAGATTCTTTCGAAATTGGTCCAGCCACCAGGAGATGAGTTTCTATTCTGACTATAATAGTTAAGATTTTAGAATTCTCCGCTTTTATTAACCTCAATATCAAGCTGCATTCAAAATTTCATGTTGATATCATGAATGGAAGTACTAATTTTTTTAGTTTTAAATTTTCATACGACACAATCCATTCGTTAGTTCGATTTAGCGTTATGTACAATTTCGATTAATTTTTCCCATGTAACTTTTTTTTTATCATTCGTAGAGAAATGTCGCATTCTAGAAAAGTTCTTAGAATTTAATTTTCTACAAATCTAGATTCTTTCGAATTGGTCCAGCCACCAGGAGATGAGTTTCTATTCTGACTATAATAGTTAAGATTTTAGAATTCTCCGCTTTTATTAACCTCAATATCAAGCTGCATTCAAAATTTCATGTTGATATCATGAATGGAAGTACTATTTTTTTTAGTTTTAAATTTTCATACGACACAATCCATTCGTTAGTTCGATTTAGCGTTATGTACAATTTCGATTAATTTTTCCCATGTAACTTTTTTTTTATCATTCCTAGAGAAATGTCGCATTCTAGAAAAGTTCGTAGAATTTCATTTTCTACAAATCTAAATTCTTTCGAAATTGGTCCAGCCACCAGGAGATGAGTTTCTATTCTGACTATAATAGTTAAGATTTAGAATTCTCCGCTTTTATTAACCTCAATATCAAGCTGCATTCAAAATTTCATGTTGATATCATGAATGGAAGTACTATTTTTTTTAGTTTTAAATTTTCATACGACACAATCCATTCGTTAGATCGATTTAGCGTTATGTACAATTTCGATTAATTTTTCCCATGTAACTTTTTTTTTATCATTCCTAGAGAAATGTCGCATTCTAAAAAGTTCTTAGAATTTAATTTTCTACAAATCTAGATTCTTTCGAAATTGGTCCAGCCACCAGGAGATGAGTTTCTATTCTGACTATAATAGTTAAGATTTTAGAATTCTCCGCTTTTATTAACCTCAATATCAAGCTGCATTCAAAATTTCATGTTGATATCATGAATGGAAGTACTATTTTTTTTTGTTTTAAATTTTCATACGACACAATCCATTCGTTAGTTCGATTTAGCGTTATGTACAATTTCGATTAATTTTTCCCATGTAACTTTTTTTTATCATTCGTAGAGAAATGTCGCATTCTAGAAAAGTTCTTAGAATTTAATTTTCTACAAATCTAGATTCTTTCGAAATTGGTCCAGCCACCAGGAGATGAGTTTCTATTCTGACTATAATAGTTAAGATTTTAGAATTCTCCGCTTTTATTAACCTCAATATCAAGCTGCATTCAAAATTTCATGTTGATATCATGAATGGAAGTACTATTTTTTTTAGTTTTAAATTTTCATACGACACAATCCATTCGTTAGTTCGATTTAGCGTTATGTACAATTTCGATTAATTTTTCCCATGTAACTTTTTTTTTATCATTCGTAGAGAAATGTCGCATTCTAGAAAAGTTCTTAGAATTTAATTTTCTACAAATCTAGATTCTTTCGAAATTGGTCCAGCCACCAGGAGATGAGTTTCTATTCTGACTATAATAGTTAAGATTTTAGAATTCTCCGCTTTTATTAACCTCAATATCATAGTAGCTGCATTCAAAATTTCATGTTGATATCATGAATGGAAGTACTATTTTTTTTAGTTTTAAATTTTCATACGACACAATCCATTCGTTAGTTCGATTTAGCGTTATGTACAATTTCGATTAATTTTTCCCATGTAACTTTTTTTTTATCATTCCTAGAGAAATGTCGCATTCTAGAAAAGTTCTTAGAATTTAATTTTCTACAAATCTAGATTCTTTCGAAATTGGTCCAGCCACCAGGAGATGAGTTTCTATTCTGACTATAATAGTTAAGATTTTAGAATTCTCCGCTTTTATTAACCTCAATATCAAGCTGCATTCAAAATTTCATGTTGATATCATGAATGGAAGTACTATTTTTTTTAGTTTTAAATTTTCATACGACACAATCCATTCGTTAGTTCGATTTAGCGTTATGTACAATTTCGATTAATTTTTCCCATGTAACTTTTTTTTTATCATTCCTAGAGAAATGTCGCATTCTAGAAAAGTTCTTAGAATTTAATTTTCTACAAATCTAGATTCTTTCGAAATTGGTCCAGCCACCAGGAGATGAGTTTCTATTCTGACTATAATAGTTAAGATTTTAGAATTCTCCGCTTTTATTAACCTCAATATCAAGCTGCATTCAAAATTTCATGTTGATATCATGAATGGAAGTACTAATTTTTTTAGTTTTAAATTTACACAATACATTCGTTAGTTCGATTTAGCGTTATGTACAATTTCGATTAATTTTTCCCATGTAACTTTTTTTTTATCATTCCTAGAGAAATGTCGCATTCTAGAAAAGTTCTTAGAATTTAATTTTCTACAAATCTAGATTCTTTCGAAATTGGTCCAGCCACCAGGAGATGAGTTTCTATTCTGACTATAATAGTTAAGATTTTAGAATTCTCCGCTTTTATTAACCTCAATATCAAGCTGCATTCAAAATTTCATGTTGATATCATGAATGGAAGTACTAATTTTTTTAGTTTTAAATTTTCATACGACACAATCCATTCGTTAGTTCGATTTAGCGTTATGTACAATTTCGATTAATTTTTCCCATGTAACTTTTTTTTTATCATTCCTAGAGAAATGTCGCATTCTAGAAAAGTTCTTAGAATTTAATTTTCTACAAATCTAGATTCTTTCGAAATTGGTCCAGCCACCAGGAGATGAGTTTCTATTCTGACTATAATAGTTAAGATTTTAGAATTCTCCGCTTTTATTAACCTCAATATCAAGCTGCATTCAAAATTTCATGTTGATATCATGAATGGAAGTACTATTTTTTTTAGTTTTAAATTTTCATACGACACAATCCATTCGTTAGTTCGATTTAGCGTTATGTACAATTTCGATTAATTTTTCCCATGTAACTTTTTTTTTATCATTCGTAGAGAAATGTCGCATTCTAGAAAAGTTCTTAGAATTTAATTTTCTACAAATCTAGATTCTTTCGAAATTGGTCCAGCCACCAGGAGATGAGTTTCTATTCCGACTATAATAGTTAAGATTTTAGAATTCTCCGCTTTTATTAACCTCAATATCAAGCTGTATTCAAAATTTCATGTTGATATCATGAATGGAAGTACTATTTTTTTTAGTTTTAAATTTTCATACGACACAATCCATTCGTTAGTTCGATTTAGCGTTATGTAAAATTTCGATTAATTTTTCCCATGTAACTTTTTTTTTATCATTCCTAGAGAAATGTCGCATTCTAGAAAAGTTCTTAGAATTTAATTTTCTACAAATCTAGATTCTTTCGAAATTGGTCCAGCCACCAGGAGATGAGTTTCTATTCTGACTATAATAGTTAAGATTTTAGAATTCTCCGCTTTTATTAACCTCAATATCAAGCTGCATTCAAAATTTCATGTTGATATCATGAATGGAAGTACTATTTTTTTTAGTTTTAAATTTTCATACGACACAATCCATTCGTTAGTTCGATTTAGCGTTATGTACAATTTCGATTAATTTTTCCCATGTAACTTTTTTTTTATCATTCCTAGAGAAATGTCGCATTCTAGAAAAGTTCTTAGAATTTAATTTTCTACAAATCTAGATTCTTTCGAAATTGGTCCAGCCACCAGGAGATGAGTTTCTATTCTGACTATAATAGTTAAGATTTTAGAATTCTCCGCTTTTATTAACCTCAATATCAAGCTGCATTCAAAATTTCATGTTGATATCATGAATGGAAGTACTATTTTTTTTAGTTTTAAATTTTCATACGACACAATCCATTCGTTAGTTCGATTTAGCGTTATGTACAATTTCGATTAATTTTTCCCATGTAACTTTTTTTTTATCATTCCTAGAGAAATGTCGCATTCTAGAAAAGTTCTTAGAATTTAATTTTCTACAAATCTAGATTCTTTCGAAATTGGTCCAGCCACCAGGAGATGAGTTTCTATTCTGACTATAATAGTTAAGATTTTAGAATTCTCCGCTTTTATTAACCTCAATATCAAGCTGCATTCAAAATTTCATGTTGATATCATGAATGGAAGTACTATTTTTTTTAGTTTTAAATTTTCATACGACACAATCCATTCGTTAGTTCGATTTAGCGTTATGTACAATTTCGATTAATTTTTCCCATGTAACTTTTTTTTTATCATTCCTAGAGAAATGTCGCATTCTAGAAAAGTTCTTAGAATTTAATTTTCTACAAATCTAGATTCTTTCGAAATTGGTCCAGCCACCAGGAGATGAGTTTCTATTCTGACTATAATAGTTAAGATTTTAGAATTCTCCGCTTTTATTAACCTCAATATCAAGCTGCATTCAAAATTTCATGTTGATATCATGAATGGAAGTACTAATTTTTTTAGTTTTAAATTTTCATACGACACAATCCATTCGTTAGTTCGATTTAGCGTTATGTACAATTTCGATTAATTTTTCCCATGTAACTTTTTTTTTATCATTCGTAGAGAAATGTCGCATTCTAGAAAAGTTCTTAGAATTTAATTTTCTACAAATCTAGATTCTTTCGAAATTGGTCCAGCCACCAGGAGATGAGTTTCTATTCTGACTATAATAGTTAAGATTTTAGAATTCTCCGCTTTTATTAACCTCAATATCAAGCTGCATTCAAAATTTCATGTTGATATCATGAATGGAAGTACTATTTTTTTTAGTTTTAAATTTTCATACGACACAATCCATTCGTTAGTTCGATTTAGCGTTATGTACAATTTCGATTAATTTTTCCCATGTAACTTTTTTTTTATCATTCCTAGAGAAATGTCGCATTCTAGAAAAGTTCTTAGAATTTAATTTTCTACAAATCTAGATTCTTTCGAAATTGGTCCAGCCACCAGGAGATGAGTTTCTATTCTGACTATAATAGTTAAGATTTTAGAATTCTCCGCTTTTATTAACCTCAATATCAAGCTGCATTCAAAATTTCATGTTGATATCATGAATGGAAGTACTATTTTTTTTAGTTTTAAATTTTCATACGACACAATCCATTCGTTAGTTCGATTTAGCGTTATGTACAATTTCGATTAATTTTTCCCATGTAACTTTTTTTTTATCATTCCTAGAGAAATGTCGCATTCTAGAAAAGTTCTTAGAATTTAATTTTCTACAAATCTAGATTCTTTCGAAATTGGTCCAGCCACCAGGAGATGAGTTTCTATTCTGACTATAATAGTTAAGATTTTAGAATTCTCCGCTTTTATTAACCTCAATATCAAGCTGCATTCAAAATTTCATGTTGATATCATGAATGGAAGTACTATTTTTTTTAGTTTTAAATTTTCATACGACACAATCCATTCGTTAGTTCGATTTAGCGTTATGTACAATTTCGATTAATTTTTCCCATGTAACTTTTTTTTTATCATTCCTAGAGAAATGTCGCATTCTAGAAAAGTTCTTAGAATTTAATTTTCTACAAATCTAGATTCTTTCGAAATTGGTCCAGCCACCAGGAGATGAGTTTCTATTCTGACTATAATAGTTAAGATTTTAGAATTCTCCGCTTTTATTAACCTCAATATCAAGCTGCATTCAAATTTCATGTTGATATCATGAATGGAAGTACTATTTTTTTTAGTTTTAAATTTTCATACGACACAATCCATTCGTTAGTTCGATTTAGCGTTATGTACAATTTCGATTAATTTTTCCCATGTAACTTTTTTTTTATCATTCCTAGAGAAATGTCGCATTCTAGAAAAGTTCTTAGAATTTAATTTTCTACAAATCTAGATTCTTTCGAAATTGGTCCAGCCACCAGGAGATGAGTTTCTATTCTGACTATAATAGTTAAGATTTTAGAATTCTCCGCTTTTATTAACCTCAATATCAAGCTGCATTCAAAATTTCATGTTGATATCATGAATGGAAGTACTAATTTTTTTAGTTTTAAATTTTCATACGACACAATCCATTCGTTAGTTCGATTTAGCGTTATGTACAATTTCGATTAATTTTTCCCATGTAACTTTTTTTTTATCATTCGTAGAGAAATGTCGCATTCTAGAAAAGTTCTTAGAATTTAATTTTCTACAAATCTAGATTCTTTCGAAATTGGTCCAGCCACCAGGAGATGAGTTTCTATTCTGACTATAATAGTTAAGATTTTAGAATTCTCCGCTTTTATTAACCTCAATATCAAGCTGCATTCAAAATTTCATGTTGATATCATGAATGGAAGTACTAATTTTTTTAGTTTTAAATTTTCATACGACACAATCCATTCGTTAGTTCGATTTAGCGTTATGTACAATTTCGATTAATTTTTCCCATGTAACTTTTTTTTTATCATTCGTAGAGAAATGTCGCATTCTAGAAAAGTTCTTAGAATTTAATTTTCTACAAATCTAGATTCTTTCGAAATTGGTCCAGCCACCAGGAGATGAGTTTCTATTCCGACTATAATAGTTAAGATTTTAGAATTCTCCGCTTTTATTAACCTCAATATCAAGCTGCATTCAAAATTTCATGTTGATATCATGAATGGAAGTACTAATTTTTTTAGTTTTAAATTTTCATACGACACAATCCATTCGTTAGTTCGATTTAGCGTTATGTACAATTTCGATTAATTTTTCCCATGTAACTTTTTTTTTATCATTCGTAGAGAAATGTCGCATTCTAGAAAAGTTCTTAGAATTTAATTTTCTACAAATCTAGATTCTTTCGAAATTGGTCCAGCCACCAGGAGATGAGTTTCTATTCTGACTATAATAGTTAAGATTTTAGAATTCTCCGCTTTTATTAACCTCAATATCAAGCTGCATTCAAAATTTCATGTTGATATCATGAATGGAAGTACTATTTTTTTTAGTTTTAAATTTTCATACGACACAATCCATTCGTTAGTTCGATTTAGCGTTATGTACAATTTCGATTAATTTTTCTCATGTAACTTTTTTTTTATCATTCCTAGAGAAATGTCGCATTCTAGAAAAGTTCTTAGAATTTAATTTTCTACAAATCTAGATTCTTTCGAAATTGGTCCAGCCACCAGGAGATGCGTTTCTATTCTGACTATAATAGTTAAGATTTTAGAATTCTCCGCTTTTATTAACCTCAATATCAAGCTGCATTCAAAATTTCATGTTGATATCATGAATGGAAGTACTATTTTTTTTAGTTTTAAATTTTCATACGACACAATCCATTCGTTAGTTCGATTTAGCGTTATGTACAATTTCGATTAATTTTTCCCATGTAACTTTTTTTTTATCATTCCTAGAGAAATGTCGCATTCTAGAAAAGTTCTTAGAATTTATTTTTCTACAAATCTAGATTCTTTCGAAATTGGTCCAGCCACCAGGAGATGAGTTTCTATTCTGACTATAATAGTTAAGATTTTAGAATTCTCCGCTTTTATTAACCTCAATATCAAGCTGCATTCAAAATTTCATGTTGATATCATGAATGGAAGTACTATATTTTAGTTTTAAATTTTCATACGACACAATCCATTCGTTAGTTCGATTTAGCGTTATGTACAATTTCGATTAATTTTTCCCATGTAACTTTTTTTTTATCATTCCTAGAGAAATGTCGCATTCTAGAAAAGTTCTTAGAATTTAATTTTCTACAAATCTAGATTCTTTCGAAATTGGTCCAGCCACCAGGAGATGAGTTTCTATTCTGACTATAATAGTTAAGATTTTAGAATTCTCCGCTTTTATTAACCTCAATATCAAGCTGCATTCAAAATTTCATGTTGATATCATGAATGGAAGTACTAATTTTTTTAGTTTTAAATTTTCATACGACACAATCCATTCGTTAGTTCGATTTAGCGTTATGTACAATTTCGATTAATTTTTCCCATGTAACTTTTTTTTATCATTCGTAGAGAAATGTCGCATTCTAGAAAAGTTCTTAGAATTTAATTTTCTACAAATCTAGATTCTTTCGAAATTGGTCCAGCCACCAGGAGATGAGTTTCTATTCTGACTATAATAGTTAAGATTTTAGAATTCTTCGCTTTTATTAACCTCAATATCAAGCTGCATTCAAAATTTCATGTTGATATCATGAATGGAAGTACTAATTTTTTTAGTTTTAAATTTTCATACGACACAATCCATTCGTTAGTTCGATTTAGCGTTATGTACAATTTCGATTAATTTTTCCCATGTAACTTTTTTTTATCATTCGTAGAGAAATGTCGCATTCTAGAAAAGTTCTTAGAATTTAATTTTCTACAAATCTAGATTCTTTCGAAATTGGTCCAGCCACCAGGAGATGAGTTTCTATTCTGACTATAATAGTTAAGATTTTAGAATTCTCCGCTTTTATTAACCTCAATATCAAGCTGCATTCAAAATTTCATGTTGATATCATGAATGGAAGTACTAATTTTTTTAGTTTTAAATTTTCATACGACACAATCCATTCGTTAGTTCGATTTAGCGTTATGTACAATTTCGATTAATTTTTCCCATGTAACTTTTTTTTTATCATTCGTAGAGAAATGTCGCATTCTAGAAAAGTTCTTAGAATTTAATTTTCTACAAATCTAGATTCTTTCGAAATTGGTCCAGCCACCAGGAGATGAGTTTCTATTCCGACTATAATAGTTAAGATTTTAGAATTCTCCGCTTTTATTAACCTCAATATCAAGCTGCATTCAAAATTTCATGTTGATATCATGAATGGAAGTACTAATTTTTTTAGTTTTAAATTTTCATACGACACAATCCATTCGTTAGTTCGATTTAGCGTTATGTACAATTTCGATTAATTTTTCCCATGTAACTTTTTTTTTATCATTCCTAGAGAAATGTCGCATTCTAGAAAAGTTCTTAGAATTTAATTTTCTACAAATCTAGATTCTTTCGAAATTGGTCCAGCCACCAGGAGATGAGTTTCTATTCTGACTATAATAGTTAAGATTTTAGAATTCTCCGCTTTTATTAACCTCAATATCAAGCTGCATTAAAAATTTCATGTTGATATCATGAATGGAAGTACTATTTTTTTTAGTTTTAAATTTTCATACGACACAATCCATTCGTTAGTTCGATTAAGCGTTATGTACAATTTCGATTAATTTTTCCCATGTAACTTTTTTTTATCATTCGTAGAGAAATGTCGCATTCTAGAAAAGTTCTTAGAATTTAATTTTCTACAAATCTAGATTCTTTCGAAATTGGTCCAGCCACCAGGAGATGAGTTTCTATTCCGACTATAATAGTTAAGATTTTAGAATTCTCCGCTTTTATTAACCTCAATATCAAGCTGCATTCAAAATTTCATGTTGATATCATGAATGGAAGTACTATTTTTTTTAGTTTTAAATTTTCATACGACACAATCCATTCGTTAGTTCGATTTAGCGTTATGTACAATTTCGATTAATTTTTCCCATGTAACTTTTTTTTTATCATTCCTAGAGAAATGTCGCATTCTAGAAAAGTTCTTAGAATTTAATTTTCTACAAATCTAGATTCTTTCGAAATTGGTCCAGCCACCAGGAGATGAGTTTCTATTCTGACTATAATAGTTAAGATTTTAGAATTCTCCGCTTTTATTAACCTCAATATCAAGCTGCATTCAAAATTTCATGTTGATATCATGAATGGAAGTACTATTTTTTTTAGTTTTAAATTTTCATACGACACAATCCATTCGTTAGTTCGATTTAGCGTTATGTACAATTTCGATTAATTTTTCCCATGTAACTTTTTTTTTATCATTCCTAGAGAAATGTCGCATTCTAGAAAAGTTCTTAGAATTTAATTTTCTACAAATCTAGATTCTTTCGAAATTGGTCCAGCCACCAGGAGATGAGTTTCTATTCTGAATATAATAGTTAAGATTTTAGAATTCTCCGCTTTTATTAACCTCAATATCAAGCTGCATTCAAAATTTCATGTTGATATCATGAATGGAAGTACTATTTTTTTTAGTTTTAAATTTTCATACGACACAATCCATTCGTTAGTTCGATTTAGCGTTATGTACAATTTCGATTAATTTTTCCCATGTAACTTTTTTTTTATCATTCCTAGAGAAATGTCGCATTCTAGAAAAGTTCTTAGAATTTAATTTTCTACAAATCTAGATTCTTTCGAAATTGGTCCAGCCACCAGGAGATGAGTTTCTATTCTGACTATAATAGTTAAGATTTTAGAATTCTCCGCTTTTATTAACCTCAATATCAAGCTGCATTCAAAATTTCATGTTGATATCATGAATGGAAGTACTAATTTTTTTAGTAAAAGTTACATGGGAAAAATTAATCGAAATTGTACATAACGCTAAATCGAACTAACGAATGGATTGTGTCGTATGAAAATTTAAAACTAAAAAAATTAGTACTTCCATTCATGATATCAACATGAAATTTTGAATGCAGCTTGATATTGAGGTTAATAAAAGCGGAGAATTCTAAAATCTTAACTATTATAGTCAGAATAGAAACTCATCTCCTGGTGGCTGGACCAATTTCGAAAGAATCTAGATTTGTAGAAAATTAAATTCTAAGAACTTTTCTAGAATGCGACATTTCTCTACGAATGATAAAAAAAAAGTTACATGGGAAAAATTAATCGAAATTGTACATAACGCTAAATCGAACTAACGAATGGATTGTGTCGTATGAAAATTTAAAACTAAAAAAATTAGTACTTCCATTCATGATATCAACATGAAATTGTGAATGCAGCTTGATATTGAGGTTAATAAAAGCGGAGAATTCTAAAATCTTAACTATTATAGTCAGAATAGAAACTCATCTCCTGGTGGCTGGACCAATTTCGAAAGAATCTAGATTTGTAGAAAATTAAATTCTAAGAACTTTTCTAGAATGCGACATTTCTCTAGGAATGATAAAAAAAAAGTTACATGGGAAAAATTAATCGAAATTGTACATAACGCTAAATCGAACTAACGAATGGATTGTGTCGTATGAAAATTTAAAACTAAAAAAAATAGTACTTCCATTCATGATATCAACATGAAATTTTGAATGCAGCTTGATATTGAGGTTAATAAAAGCGGAGAATTCTAAAATCTTAACTATTATAGTCGGAATAGAAACTCATCTCCTGGTGGCTGGACCAATTTCGAAAGAATCTAGATTTGTAGAAAATTAAATTCTAAGAACTTTTCTAGAATGCGACATTTCTCTAGGAATGATAAAAAAAAAGTTACATGGGAAAAATTAATCGAAATTGTACATAACGCTAAATCGAACTAACGAATGGATTGTGTCGTATGAAAATTTAAAACTAAAAAAAATAGTACTTCCATTCATGATATCAACATGAAATTTTGAATGCAGCTTGATATTGAGGTTAATAAAAGCGGAGAATTCTAAAATCTTAACTATTATAGTCAGAATAGAAACCCATCTCCTGGTGGCTGGACCAATTTCGAAAGAATCTAGATTTGTAGAAAATTAAATTCTAAGAACTTTTCTAGAATGCGACATTTCTCTACGAATGATAAAAAAAAAGTTACATGGGAAAAATTAATCGAAATTGTACATAACGCTAAATCGAACTAACGAATGGATTGTGTCGTATGAAAATTTAAAACTAAAAAAATTAGTACTTCCATTCATGATATCAACATGAAATTTTGAATGCAGCTTGATATTGAGGTTAATAAAAGCGGAGAATTCTAAAATCTTAACTATTATAGTCAGAATAGAAACTCATCTCCTGGTGGCTGGACCAATTTCGAAAGAATCTAGATTTGTAGAAAATTAAATTCTAAGAACTTTTCTAGAATGCGACATTTCTCTAGGAATGATAAAAAAAAAGTTACATGGGAAAAATTAATCGAAATTGTACATAACGCTAAATCGAACTAACGAATGGATTGTGTCGTATGAAAATTTAAAACTAAAAAAAATAGTACTTCCATTCATGATATCAACATGAAATTTTGAATGCAGCTTGATATTGAGGTTAATAAAAGCGGAGAATTCTAAAATCTTAACTATTATAGTCAGAATAGAAACTCATCTCCTGGTGGCTGGACCAATTTCGAAAGAATCTAGATTTGTAGAAAATTAAATTCTAAGAACTTTTCTAGAATGCGACATTTCTCTACGAATGATAAAAAAAAAGTTACATGGGAAAAATTAATCGAAATTGTACATAACGCTAAATCGAACTAACGAATGGATTGTGTCGTATGAAAATTTAAAACTAAAAAAAATAGTACTTCCATTCATGATATCAACATGAAATTTTGAATGCAGCTTGATATTGAGGTTAATAAAAGCGGAGAATTCTAAAATCTTAACTATTATAGTCAGAATAGAAACTCATCTCCTGGTGGCTGGACCAATTTCGAAAGAATCTAGATTTGTAGAAAATTAAATTCTAAGAACTTTTCTAGAATGCGACATTTCTCTACGAATGATAAAAAAAAAGTTACATGGGAAAAATTAATCGAAATTGTACATAACGCTAAATCGAACTAACGAATGGATTGTGTCGTATGAAAATTTAAAACTAAAAAAAATAGTACTTCCATTCATGATATCAACATGAAATTTTGAATGCAGCTTGATATTGAGGTTAATAAAAGCGGAGAATTCTAAAATCTTAACTATTATAGTCAGAATAGAAACTCATCTCCTGGTGGCTGGACCAATTTCGAAAGAATCTAGATTTGTAGAAAATTAAATTCTAAGAACTTTTCTAGAATGCGACATTTCTCTAGGAATGATAAAAAAAAGTTACATGGGAAAAATTAATCGAAATTGTACATAACGCTAAATCGAACTAACGAATGGATTGTGTCGTATGAAAATTTAAAACTAAAAAAAATAGTACTTCCATTCATGATATCAACATGAAATTTTGAATGCAGCTTGATATTGAGGTTAATAAAAGCGGAGAATTCTAAAATCTTAACTATTATAGTCAGAATAGAAACTCATCTCCTGGTGGCTGGACCAATTTCGAAAGAATCTAGATTTGTAGAAAATTAAATTCTAAGAACTTTTCTAGAATGCGACATTTCTCTACGAATGATAAAAAAAAAGTTACATGGGAAAAATTAATCGAAATTGTACATAACGCTAAATCGAACTAACGAATGGATTGTGTCGTATGAAAATTTAAAACTAAAAAAAATAGTACTTCCATTCATGATATCAACATGAAATTTTGAATGCAGCTTGATATTGAGGTTAATAAAAGCGGAGAATTCTAAAATCTTAACTATTATAGTCAGAATAGAAACTCATCTCCTGGTGGCTGGACCAATTTCGAAAGAATCTAGATTTGTAGAAAATTAAATTCTAAGAACTTTTCTAGAATGCGACATTTCTCTAGGAATGATAAAAAAAAGTTACATGGGAAAAATTAATCGAAATTGTACATAACGCTAAATCGAACTAACGAATGGATTGTGTCGTATGAAAATTTAAAACTAAAAAAATTAGTACTTCCATTCATGATATCAACATGAAATTTTGAATGCAGCTTGATATTGAGGTTAATAAAAGCGGAGAATTCTAAAATCTTAACTATTATAGTCGGAATAGAAACTCATCTCCTGGTGGCTGGACCAATTTCGAAAGAATCTAGATTTGTAGAAAATTAAATTCTAAGAACTTTTCTAGAATGCGACATTTCTCTAGGAATGATAAAAAAAAAGTTACATGGGAAAAATTAATCGAAATTGTACATAACGCTAAATCGAACTAACGAATGGATTGTGTCGTATGAAAATTTGAAACTAAAAAAAATAGTACTTCCATTCATGATATCATCATGAAATTTTGAATGCAGCTTGATATTGAGGTTAATAAAAGCGGAGAATTCTAAAATCTTAACTATTATAGTCAGAATAGAAACTCATCTCCTGGTGGCTGGACCAATTTCGAAAGAATCTAGATTTGTAGAAAATTAAATTCTAAGAACTTTTCTAGAATGCGACATTTCTCTAGGAATGATAAAAAAAAAGTTACATGGGAAAAATTAATCGAAATTGTACATAACGCTAAATCGAACTAACGAATGGATTGTGTCGTATGAAAATTTAAAACTAAAAAAAATAGTACTTCCATTCATGATATCAACATGAAATTTTGAATGCAGCTTGATATTGAGGTTAATAAAAGCGGAGAATTCTAAAATCTTAACTATTATAGTCGGAATAGAAACTCATCTCCTGGTGGCTGGACCAATTTCGAAAGAATCTAGATTTGTAGAAAATTAAATTCTAAGAACTTTTCTAGAATGCGACATTTCTCTAGGAATGATAAAAAAAAAGTTACATGGGAAAAATTAATCGAAATTGTACATAACGCTAAATCGAACAAACGAATGGATTGTGTCGTATGAAAATTTAAAACTAAAAAAAATAGTACTTCCATTCATGATATCAACATGAAATTTTGAATGCAGCTTGATATTGAGGTTAATAAAAGCGGAGAATTCTAAAATCTTAACTATTATAGTCAGAATAGAAACTCATCTCCTGGTGGCTGGACCAATTTCGAAAGAATCTAGATTTGTAGAAAATTAAATTCTAAGAACTTTTCTAGAATGCGACATTTCTCTACGAATGATAAAAAAAAAGTTACATGGGAAAAATTAATCGAAATTGTACATAACGCTAAATCGAACTAACGAATGGATTGTGTCGTATGAAAATTTAAAACTAAAAAAATTAGTACTTCCATTCATGATATCAACATGAAATTTTGAATGCAGCTTGATATTGAGGTTAATAAAAGCGGAGAATTCTAAAATCTTAACTATTATAGTCGGAATAGAAACTCATCTCCTGGTGGCTGGACCAATTTCGAAAGAATCTAGATTTGTAGAAAATTAAATTCTAAGAACTTTTCTAGAATGCGACATTTCTCTAGGAATGATAAAAAAAAAGTTACATGGGAAAAATTAATCGAAATTGTACATAACGCTAAATCGAACTAACGAATGGATTGTGTCGTATGAAAATTTAAAACTAAAAAAATTAGTACTTCCATTCATGATATCAACATGAAATTTTGAATGCAGCTTGATATTGAGGTTAATAAAAGTGGAGAATTCTAAAATCTTAACTATTATAGTCGGAATAGAAACTCATCTCCTGGTGGCTGGACCAATTTCGAAAGAATCTAGATTTGTAGAAAATTAAATTCTAAGAACTTTTCTAGAATGCGACATTTCTCTACGAATGATAAAAAAAAAGTTACATGGGAAAAATTAATCGAAATTGTACATAACGCTAAATCGAACTAACGAATGGATTGTGTCGTATGAAAATTTAAAACTAAAAAAATTAGTACTTCCATTCATGATATCAACATGAAATTTTGAATGCAGCTTGATATTGAGGTTAATAAAAGCGGAGAATTCTAAAATCTTAACTATTATAGTCGGAATAGAAACTCATCTCCTGGTGGCTGGACCAATTTCGAAAGAATCTAGATTTGTAGAAAATTAAATTCTAAGAACTTTTCTAGAATGCGACATTTCTCTAGGAATGATAAAAAAAAAGTTACATGGGAAAAATTAATCGAAATTGTACATAACGCTAAATCGAACTAACGAATGGATTGTGTCGTATGAAAATTTAAAACTAAAAAAAATAGTACTTCCATTCATGATATCAACATGAAATTTTGAATGCAGCTTGATATTGAGGTTAATAAAAGCGGAGAATTCTAAAATCTTAACTATTATAGTCAGAATAGAAACTCATCTCCTGGTGGCTGGACCAATTTCGAAAGAATCTAGATTTGTAGAAAATTAAATTCTAAGAACTTTTCTAGAATGCGACATTTCTCTACGAATGATAAAAAAAAAGTTACATGGGAAAAATTAATCGAAATTGTACATAACGCTAAATCGAACTAACGAATGGATTGTATCGTATGAAAATTTAAAACTAAAAAAAATAGTACTTCCATTCATGATATCAACATGAAATTTTGAATGCAGCTTGATATTGAGGTTAATAAAAGCGGAGAATTCTAAAATCTTAACTATTATAGTCAGAATAGAAACTCATCTCCTGGTGGCTGGACCAATTTCGAAAGAATCTAGATTTGTAGAAAATTAAATTCTAAGAACTTTTCTAGAATGCGACATTTCTCTAGGAATGATAAAAAAAAAGTTACATGGGAAAAATTAATCGAAATTGTACATAACGCTAAATCGAACTAACGAATGGATTGTGTCGTATGAAAATTTAAAACTAAAAAAAATAGTACTTCCATTCATGATATCAACATGAAATTTTGAATGCAGCTTGATATTGAGGTTAATAAAAGCGGAGAATTCTAAAATCTTAACTATTATAGTCGGAATAGAAACTCATCTCCTGGTGGCTGGACCTATTTCGAAAGAATTTAGATTTGTAGAAAATTAAATTCTAAGAACTTTTCTAGAATGCGACATTTCTCTACGAATGATAAAAAAAAAGTTACATGGGAAAAATTAATCGAAATTGTACATAACGCTAAATCGAACTAACGAATGGATTGTGTCGTATGAAAATTTAAAACTAAAAAAAATAGTACTTCCATTCATGATATCAACATGAAATTTTGAATGCAGCTTGATATTGAGGTTAATAAAAGCGGAGAATTCTAAAATCTTAACTATTATAGTCGGAATAGAAACTCATCTCCTGGTGGCTGGACCAATTTCGAAAGAATCTAGATTTGTAGAAAATTAAATTCTAAGAACTTTTCTAGAATGCGACATTTCTCTAGGAATGATAAAAAAAAAGTTACATGGGAAAAATTAATCGAAATTGTACATAACGCTAAATCGAACAAACGAATGGATTGTGTCGTATGAAAATTTAAAACTAAAAAAAATAGTACTTCCATTCATGATATCAACATGAAATTTTGAATGCAGCTTGATATTGAGGTTAATAAAAGCGGAGAATTCTAAAATCTTAACTATTATAGTCAGAATAGAAACTCATCTCCTGGTGGCTGGACCAATTTCGAAAGAATCTAGATTTGTAGAAAATTAAATTCTAAGAACTTTTCTAGAATGCGACATTTCTCTACGAATGATAAAAAAAAAGTTACATGGGAAAAATTAATCGAAATTGTACATAACGCTAAATCGAACTAACGAATGGATTGTGTCGTATGAAAATTTAAAACTAAAAAAATTAGTACTTCCATTCATGATATCAACATGAAATTTTGAATGCAGCTTGATATTGAGGTTAATAAAAGCGGAGAATTCTAAAATCTTAACTATTATAGTCGGAATAGAAACTCATCTCCTGGTGGCTGGACCAATTTCGAAAGAATCTAGATTTGTAGAAAATTAAATTCTAAGAACTTTTCTAGAATGCGACATTTCTCTAGGAATGATAAAAAAAAAGTTACATGGGAAAAATTAATCGAAATTGTACATAACGCTAAATCGAACTAACGAATGGATTGTGTCGTATGAAAATTTAAAACTAAAAAAATTAGTACTTCCATTCATGATATCAACATGAAATTTTGAATGCAGCTTGATATTGAGGTTAATAAAAGTGGAGAATTCTAAAATCTTAACTATTATAGTCGGAATAGAAACTCATCTCCTGGTGGCTGGACCAATTTCGAAAGAATCTAGATTTGTAGAAAATTAAATTCTAAGAACTTTTCTAGAATGCGACATTTCTCTACGAATGATAAAAAAAAAGTTACATGGGAAAAATTAATCGAAATTGTACATAACGCTAAATCGAACTAACGAATGGATTGTGTCGTATGAAAATTTAAAACTAAAAAAATTAGTACTTCCATTCATGATATCAACATGAAATTTTGAATGCAGCTTGATATTGAGGTTAATAAAAGCGGAGAATTCTAAAATCTTAACTATTATAGTCGGAATAGAAACTCATCTCCTGGTGGCTGGACCAATTTCGAAAGAATCTAGATTTGTAGAAAATTAAATTCTAAGAACTTTTCTAGAATGCGACATTTCTCTAGGAATGATAAAAAAAAAGTTACATGGGAAAAATTAATCGAAATTGTACATAACGCTAAATCGAACTAACGAATGGATTGTGTCGTATGAAAATTTAAAACTAAAAAAAATAGTACTTCCATTCATGATATCAACATGAAATTTTGAATGCAGCTTGATATTGAGGTTAATAAAAGCGGAGAATTCTAAAATCTTAACTATTATAGTCAGAATAGAAACTCATCTCCTGGTGGCTGGACCAATTTCGAAAGAATCTAGATTTGTAGAAAATTAAATTCTAAGAACTTTTCTAGAATGCGACATTTCTCTAGGAATGATAAAAAAAAAGTTACATGGGAAAAATTAATCGAAATTGTACATAACGCTAAATCGAACTAACGAATGGATTGTGTCGTATGAAAATTTAAAACTAAAAAAAATAGTACTTCCATTCATGATATCAACATGAAATTTTGAATGCAGCTTGATATTGAGGTTAATAAAAGCGGAGAATTCTAAAATCTTAACTATTATAGTCGGAATAGAAACTCATCTCCTGGTGGCTGGACCAATTTCGAAAGAATCTAGATTTGTAGAAAATTAAATTCTAAGAACTTTTCTAGAATGCGACATTTCTCTAGGAATGATAAAAAAAAAGTTACATGGGAAAAATTAATCGAAATTGTACATAACGCTAAATCGAACAAACGAATGGATTGTGTCGTATGAAAATTTAAAACTAAAAAAAATAGTACTTCCATTCATGATATCAACATGAAATTTTGAATGCAGCTTGATATTGAGGTTAATAAAAGCGGAGAATTCTAAAATCTTAACTATTATAGTCAGAATAGAAACTCATCTCCTGGTGGCTGGACCAATTTCGAAAGAATCTAGATTTGTAGAAAATTAAATTCTAAGAACTTTTCTAGAATGCGACATTTCTCTACGAATGATAAAAAAAAAGTTACATGGGAAAAATTAATCGAAATTGTACATAACGCTAAATCGAACTAACGAATGGATTGTGTCGTATGAAAATTTAAAACTAAAAAAATTAGTACTTCCATTCATGATATCAACATGAAATTTTGAATGCAGCTTGATATTGAGGTTAATAAAAGCGGAGAATTCTAAAATCTTAACTATTATAGTCGGAATAGAAACTCATCTCCTGGTGGCTGGACCAATTTCGAAAGAATCTAGATTTGTAGAAAATTAAATTCTAAGAACTTTTCTAGAATGCGACATTTCTCTACGAATGATAAAAAAAAAGTTACATGGGAAAAATTAATCGAAATTGTACATAACGCTAAATCAAACTAACGAATGGATTGTGTCGTATGAAAATTTAAAACTAAAAAAAATAGTACTTCCATTCATGATATCAACATGAAATTTTGAATGCAGCTTGATATTGAGGTTAATAAAAGCGGAGAATTCTAAAATCTTAACTATTATAGTCGGAATAGAAACTCATCTCCTGGTGGCTGGACCAATTTCGAAAGAATCTAGATTTGTAGAAAATTAAATTCTAAGAACTTTTCTAGAATGCGACATTTCTCTAGGAATGATAAAAAAAAGTTACATGGGAAAAATTAATCGAAATTGTACATAACGCTAAATCGAACTAACGAATGGATTGTGTCGTATGAAAATTTAAAACTAAAAAAAATAGTACTTCCATTCATGATATCAACATGAAATTTTGAATGCAGCTTGATATTGAGGTTAATAAAAGCGGAGAATTCTAAAATCTTAACTATTATAGTCGGAATAGAAACTCATCTCCTGGTGGCTGGACCAATTTCGAAAGAATCTAGATTTGTAGAAAATTAAATTCTAAGAACTTTTCTAGAATGCGACATTTCTCTACGAATGATAAAAAAAAAGTTACATGGGAAAAATTAATCGAAATTGTACATAACGCTAAATCGAACTAACGAATGGATTGTGTCGTATGAAAATTTAAAACTAAAAAAATTAGTACTTCCATTCATGATATCAACATGAAATTTTGAATGCAGCTTGATATTGAGGTTAATAAAAGCGGAGAATTCTAAAATCTTAACTATTATAGTCGGAATAGAAACTCATCTCCTGGTGGCTGGACCAATTTCGAAAGAATCTAGATTTGTAGAAAATTAAATTCTAAGAACTTTTCTAGAATGCGACATTTCTCTACGAATGATAAAAAAAAAGTTACTTGGGAAAAATTAATCGAAATTGTACATAACGCTAAATCGAACTAACGAATGGATTGTGTCGTATGAAAATTTAAAACTCAAAAAAATAGTACTTCCATTCATGATATCAACATGAAATTTTGAATGCAGCTTGATATTGAGGTTAATAAAAGCGGAGAATTCTAAAATCTCAACTATTATAGTCAGAATAGAAACTCATCTCCTGGTGGCTGGACCAATTTCGAAAGAATCTAGATTTGTAGAAAATTAAATTCTAAGAACTTTTCTAGAATGCGACATTTCTCTAGGAATGATAAAAAAAAGTTACATGGGAAAAATTAATCGAAATTGTACATAACGCTAAATCGAACTAACGAATGGATTGTGTCGTATGAAAATTTAAAACTAAAAAAAATAGTACTTCCATTCATGATATCAACATGAAATTTTGAATGCAGCTTGATATTGAGGTTAATAAAAGCGGAGAATTCTAAAATCTTAACTATTATAGTCGGAATAGAAACTCATCTCCTGGTGGCTGGACCAATTTCGAAAGAATCTAGATTTGTAGAAAATTAAATTCTAAGAACTTTTCTAGAATGCGACATTTCTCTACGAATGATAAAAAAAAAGTTACATGGGAAAAATTAATCGAAATTGTACATAACGCTAAATCGAACTAACGAATGGATTGTGTCGTATGAAAATTTAAAACTAAAAAAAATAGTACTTCCATTCATGATATCAACATGAAATTTTGAATGCAGCTTGATATTGAGGTTAATAAAAGCGGAGAATTCTAAAATCTTAACTATTATATTCAGAATAGAAACTCATCTCCTGGTGGCTGGACCAATTTCAAAAGAATCTAGATTTGTAGAAAATTAAATTCTAAGAACTTTTCTAGAATGCGACATTTCTCTAGGAATGATAAAAAAAAAGTTACATGGGAAAAATTAATCGAAATTGTACATAACGCTAAATCGAACTAACGAATGGATTGTGTCGTATGAAAATTTAAAACTAAAAAAAATAGTACTTCCATTCATGATATCAACATGAAATTTTGAATGCAGCTTGATATTGAGGTTAATAAAAGCGGAGAATTCTAAAATCTTAACTATTATAGTCAGAATAGAAACTCATCTCCTGGTGGCTGGACCAATTTCGAAAGAATCTAGATTTGTAGAAAATTAAATTCTAAGAACTTTTCTAGAATGCGACATTTCTCTAGGAATGATAAAAAAAAAGTTACATGGGAAAAATTAATCGAAATTGTACATAACGCTAAATCGAACTAACGAATGGATTGTGTCGTATGAAAATTTAAAACTAAAAAAAATAGTACTTCCATTCATGATATCAACATGAAATTTTGAATGCAGCTTGATATTGAGGTTAATAAAAGCGGAGAATTCTAAAATCTTAACTATTATAGTCGGAATAGAAACTCATCTCCTGGTGGCTGGACCAATTTCGAAAGAATCTAGATTTGTAGAAAATTAAATTCTAAGAACTTTTCTAGAATGCGACATTTCTCTACGAATGATAAAAAAAAAGTTACATGGGAAAAATTAATCGAAATTGTACATAACGCTAAATCGAACTAACGAATGGATTGTGTCGTATGAAAATTTAAAACTAAAAAAAATAGTACTTCCATTCATGATACCAACATGAAATTTTGAATGCAGCTTGATATTGAGGTTAATAAAAGCGGAGAATTCTAAAATCTTAACTATTATAGGCAGAATAGAAACTCATCTCCTGGTGGCTGGACCAATTTCGAAAGAATCTAGATTTGTAGAAAATTAAATTCTAAGAACTTTTCTAGAATGCGACATTTCTCTAGGAATGATAAAAAAAAAGTTACATGGGAAAAATTAATCGAAATTGTACATAACGCTAAATCGAACTAACGAATGGATTGTGTCGTATGAAAATTTAAAACTAAAAAAATTAGTACTTCCATTCATGATATCAACATGAAATTTTGAATGCAGCTTGATATTGAGGTTAATAAAAGCGGAGAATTCTAAAATCTTAACTATTATAGTCAGAATAGAAACTCATCTCCTGGTGGCTGGACCAATTTCGAAAGAATCTAGATTTGTAGAAAATTAAATTCTAAGAACTTTTCTAGAATGCGACATTTCTCTAGGAATGATAAAAAAAAAGTTACATGGGAAAAGTTAATCGAAATTGTACATAACGCTAAATCGAACTAACGAATGGATTGTGTCGTATGAAAATTTAAAACTAAAAAAAATAGTACTTCCATTCATGATATCAACATGAAATTTTGAATGCAGCTTGATATTGAGGTTAATAAAAGCGGAGAATTCTAAAATCTTAACTATTATAGTCAGAATAGAAACTCATCTCCTGGTGGCTGGACCAATTTCGAAAGAATCTAGATTTGTAGAAAATTAAATTCTAAGAACTTTTCTAGAATGCGACATTTCTCTACGAATGATAAAAAAAAAGTTACATGGGAAAAATTAATCGAAATTGTACATAACGCTAAATCGAACTAACGAATGGATTGTGTCGTATGAAAATTTAAAACTAAAAAAAATAGTACTTCCATTCATGATATCAACATGAAATTTTGAATGCAGCTTGATATTGAGGTTAATAAACGCGGAGAATTCTAAAATCTTAACTATTATAGTCAGAATAGAAACTCATCTCCTGGTGGCTGGACCAATTTCGAAAGAATCTAGATTTGTAGAAAATTAAATTCTAAGAACTTTTCTAGAATGCGACATTTCTCTACGAATGATAAAAAAAAAGTTACATGGGAAAAATTAATCGAAATTGTACATAACGCTAAATCGAACTAACGAATGGATTGTGTCGTATGAAAATTTAAAACTAAAAAAAATAGTACTTCCATTCATGATATCAACATGAAATTTTGAATGCAGCTTGATATTGAGGTTAATAAAAGCGGAGAATTCTAAAATCTTAACTATTATAGTCAGAATAGAAACTCATCTCCTGGTGGCTGGACCAATTTCGAAAGAATCTAGATTTGTAGAAAATTAAATTCTAAGAACTTTTCTAGAATGCGACATTTCTCTACGAATGATAAAAAAAAAGTTACATGGGAAAAATTAATCGAAATTGTACATAACGCTAAATCGAACTAACGAATGGATTGTGTCGTATGAAAATTTAAAACTAAAAAAAATAGTACTTCCATTCATGATATCAACATGAAATTTTGAATGCAGCTTGATATTGAGGTTAATAAAAGCGGAGAATTCTAAAATCTTAACTATTATAGTCAGAATAGAAACTCATCTCCTGGTGGCTGGACCAATTTCGAAAGAATCTAGATTTGTAGAAAATTAAATTCTAAGAACTTTTCTAGAATGCGACATTTCTCTAGGAATGATAAAAAAAAAGTTACATGGGAAAAATTAATCGAAATTGTACATAACGCTAAATCGAACTAACGAATGGATTGTGTCGTATGAAAATTTAAAACTAAAAAAAATAGTACTTCCATTCATGATATCAACATGAAATTTTGAATGCAGCTTGATATTGAGGTTAATAAAAGCGGAGAATTCTAAAATCTTAACTATTATAGTCAGAATAGAAACTCATCTCCTGGTGGCTGGACCAATTTCGAAAGAATCTAGATTTGTAGAAAATTAAATTCTAAGAACTTTTCTAGAATGCGACATTTCTCTAGGAATGATAAAAAAAAAGTTACATGGGAAAAATTAATCGAAATTGTACATAACGCTAAATCGAACTAACGAATGGATTGTGTCGTATGAAAATTTAAAACTAAAAAAAATAGTACTTCCATTCATGATATCAACATGAAATTTTGAATGCAGCTTGATATTGAGGTTAATAAAAGCGGAGAATTCTAAAATCTTAACTATTATAGTCAGAATAGAAACTCATCTCCTGGTGGCTGGACCAATTTCGAAAGAATCTAGATTTGTAGAAAATTAAATTCTAAGAACTTTTCTAGAATGCGACATTTCTCTAGGAATGATAAAAAAAAAGTTACATGGGAAAAATTAATCGAAATTGTACATAACGCTAAATCGAACTAACGAATGGATTGTGTCGTATGAAAATTTAAAACTAAAAAAAATAGTACTTCCATTCATGATATCAACATGAAATTTTGAATGCAGCTTGATATTGAGGTTAATAAAAGCGGAGAATTCTAAATCTTAACTATTATAGTCGGAATAGAAACTCATCTCCTGGTGGCTGACCAATTCGAAGAATCTAGATTTGTAGAAAATTAAATTCTAAGAACTTTCTAGAATGCGACATTTCTCTACGAATGATAAAAAAAAAGTTACATGGGAAAAATTAATCGAAATTGTACATAACGCTAAATCGAACTAACGGAATGGATTGTGTCGTATGAAAATTTAAAACTAAAAAAATAGTACTTCCATTCATGATATCAACATGAAATTTTGAATGCAGCTTGATATTGAGGTTAATAAAAGCGGAGAATTCTAAAATCTTAACTATTATAGTCAGAATAGAAACTCATCTCCTGGTGGCTGGACCAATTTCGAAGAATCTAGATTTGTAGAAAATTAAATTCTAAGAACTTTTCTAGAATGCGACATTTCTCTAGGAATGATAAAAAAAAAGTTACATGGGGAAAAATTAATCGAAATTGTACATAACGCTAAATCGAACTAACGAATGGATTGTGTCGTATGAAAATTTAAAACTAAAAAAAATAGTACTTCCATTCATGATATCAACATGAAATTTTGAATGCAGCTTAATATGAGGTTAATAAAAGCGGAGAATTCTAAAATCTTAACTATTATAGTCAGAATAGAAACTCATCTCCTGGTGGCTGGACCAATTTCGAAGAATCTAGATTTGTAGAAAATTAAATTCTAAGAACTTTTCTAGAATGCGACATTCTCTACGAATGATTAAAAAAAAAGTTACATGGGAAAAATTAATCGAAATTGTACATAACGCTAAATCGAACTAACGAATGGATTGTGTCGTATGAAAATTTAAAACTAAAAAAAATAGTACTTCCATTCATGATATCAACATGAAATTTTGAATGCAGCTTGATATTGAGGTTAATAAAAGCGGAGAATTCTAAAATCTTAACTATTATAGTCAGAATAGAAACTCATCTCCTGGTGGCTGGACCAATTTCGAAAGAATCTAGATTTGTAGAAAATTAAATTCTAAGAACTTTTCTAGAATGCGACATTTCTCTACGAATGATAAAAAAAAAGTTACATGGGAAAAATTAATCGAAATTGTACATAACGCTAAATCGAACTAACGAATGGATTGTGTCGTATGAAAATTTAAAACTAAAAAAAATAGTACTTCCATTCATGATATCAACATGAAATTTTGAATGCAGCTTGATATTGAGGTTAATAAAAGCGGAGAATTCTAAAATCTTAACTATTATAGTCAGAATAGAAACTCATCTCCTGGTGGCTGGACCAATTTCGAAAGAATCTAGATTTGTAGAAAATTAAATTCTAAGAACTTTTCTAGAATGCGACATTTCTCTAGGAATGATAAAAAAAAAAGTTACATGGGAAAAATTAATCGAAATTGTACATAACGCTAAATCGAACTAACGAATGGATTGTGTCGTATGAAAATTTAAAACTAAAAAAAATAGTACTTCCATTCATGATATCAACATGAAATTTTGAATGCAGCTTGATATTGAGGTTAATAAAAGCGGAGAATTCTAAAATCTTAACTATTATAGTCAGAATAGAAACTCATCTCCTGGTGGCTGGACCAATTTCGAAAAAATCTAGATTTGTAGAAAATTAAATTCTAAGAACTTTTCTAGAATGCGACATTTCTCTACGAATGATAAAAAAAGAAAAATTAATCGAAATTGTACATAACGCTAAATCGAACTAACGAATGGATTGTGTCGTATGAAAATTTAAAACTAAAAAAATTAGTACTTCCATTCATGATATCAACATGAAATTTTGAATGCAGCTTGATATTGAGGTAATAAAAGCGGAGAATCTAAAATCTTAACTATTATAGTCAGAATAGAAACTCATCTCCTGTGGCTGGACCAATTTCGAAAGAATCTAGATTTGTAGAAAATTAATTCTAAGAACTTTTCTAGAATGCGACATTTCTCTACGAATGATAAAAAAAAAGTTACATGGGAAAAATTAATCGAAATTGTACATAACGCTAAATCGAACTAACGAATGGATTGTGTCGTATGAAAATTTAAAACTAAAAAATTAGTACTTCCATTCATGATATCAACATGAAATTTTGAATGCAGCTTGATATTGAGGTTAATAAAAGCGGAGAATTCTAAAATCTTAACTATTATAGTCAGAATAGAAACTCATCTCCTGGTGGCTGGACCAATTTCGAAAGAATCTAGATTTGTAGAAAATTAAATTCTAAGAACTTTTCTAGAATGCGACATTTCTCTAGGAATGATAAAAAAAAAGTTACATGGGAAAAATTAATCGAAATTGTACATAACGCTAAATCGAACTAACGAATGGATTGTGTCGTATGAAAATTTAAAACTAAAAAAAATAGTACTTCCATTCATGATATCAACATGAAATTTTGAATGCAGCTTGATATTGAGGTTAATAAAAGCGGAGAATTATAAAATCTTAACTATTATAGTCAGAATAGAAACTCATCTCCTGGTGGCTGGACCAATTTCGAAAGAATCTAGATTTGTAGAAAATTAAATTCTAAGAACTTTTCTAGAATGCGACATTTCTCTACGAATGATAAAAAAAAAGTTACATGGGAAAAATTAATCGAAATTGTACATAACGCTAATCGAACTAACGAATGGATTGTGTCGTATGAAAATTAAAACTAAAAAAAATAGTACTTCCATTCATGATATCAACATGAAATTTTGAATGCAGCTTGATATTGAGGTTAATAAAAGCGGAGAATTCTAAAATCTTAACTATTATAGTCAGAATAGAAACTCATCTCCTGGTGGCTGGACCAATTTCGAAAGAATCTAGATTTGTAGAAAATTAAATTCTAAGAACTTTTCTAGAATGCGACATTTCTCTAGGAATGATAAAAAAAAAGTTACATGGGAAAAATTAATCGAAATTGTACATAACGCTAAATCGAACTAACGAATGGATTGGGTCGTATGAAAATTTAAAACTAAAAAATTAGTACTTCCATTCATGATATCAACATGAAATTTTGAATGCAGCTTGATATTGAGGTTAATAAAAGCGGAGAATTCTAAAATCTTAACTATTATAGTCAGAATAGAAACTCATCTCCTGGTGGCTGGACCAATTTCGAAAGAATCTAGATTTGTAGAAATTAAATTCTAAGAACTTTTCTAGAATGCGACATTTCTCTAGGAATGATAAAAAAAAAGTTACATGGGAAAAATTAATCGAAATTGTACATAACGCTAAATCGAACTAACGAATGGATTGTGTCGTATGAAAATTTAAAACTAAAAAAATTAGTACTTCCATTCATGATATCAACATGAAATTTTGAATGCAGCTTGATATTGAGGTTAATAAAAGCGGAGAATTCTAAAATCTTAACTATTATAGTCAGAATAGAAACTCATCTCCTGGTGGCTGGACCAATTTCGAAAGAATCTAGATTTGTAGAAAATTAAATTCTAAGAACTTTTCTAGAATGCGACATTTCTCTACGAATGATAAAAAAAGTTACATGGGAAAAATTAATCGAAATTGTACATAACGCTAAATCGAACTAACGAATGGATTGTGTCGTATGAAAATTTAAAACTAAAAAAATAGTACTTCCATTCATGATATCAACATGAAATTTTGAATGCAGCTTGATATTGAGGTTAATAAAAGCGGGAGAATTCTAAAATCTTAACTATTATAGTCAGAATAGAAACTCATCTCCTGGTGGCTGGACCAATTTCGAAAGAATCTAGATTTGTAGAAAATTAAATTCTAAGAACTTTTCTAGAATGCGACATTTCTCTACGAATGATAAAAAAAGTTACATGGAAAAATTAATCGAAATTGTACATAACGCTAAATCGAACTAACGAATGGATTGTGTCGTATGAAAATTTAAAACTAAAAAAATTAGTACTTCCATTCATGATATCAACATGAAATTTTGAATGCAGCTTGATATTGAGGTTAATAAAGCGGAGAATTCTAAAATCTTAACTATTATAGTCAGAATAGAAACTCATCTCCTGGTGGCTGGACCAATTTCGAAAGAATCTAGATTTGTAGAAAATTA
>CAMZJQ010000183.1:0-65731 GCA_947310385.1 Nephrotoma appendiculata | reverse complement strand
ATTTTCTACAAATCTAGATTCTTTCGAAATTGGTCCAGCCACCAGGAGATGAGTTTCTATTCCGACTATAATAGTTAAGATTTTAGAATTCTCCGCTTTTATTAACCTCAATATCAAGCTGCATTCAAAATTTCATGTTGATATCATGAATGGAAGTACTAATTTTTTTAGTTTTAAATTTTCATACGACACAATCCATTCGTTAGTTCGATTTAGCGTTATGTACAATTTCGATTAATTTTCTCATGTAACTTTTTTTTTATCATTCGTAGAGAAATGTCCGCATTCTAGAAAAGTTCTTAGAATTTAATTTTCTACAAATCTAGATTCTTTCGAAATTGGTCCAGCCACCAGGAGAAGAGTTTCTATTCCGACTATAATAGTTAAGATTTTAGAATTCTCCGCTTTTATTAACCTCAATATCAAGCTGCATTCAAAATTTCATGTTGATATCATGAATGGAAGTACTATTTTTTTTAGTTTTAAATTTTCATACGACACAATCCATTCGTTAGTTCGATTTAGCGTTATGTACAATTTCGATTAATTTTTCCCATGTAACTTTTTTTTTATCATTCGTAGAGAAATGTCGCATTCTAGAAAAGTTCTTAGAATTTAATTTTCTACAAAACTAGATTCTTTCGAAATTGGTCCAGCCACCAGGAGATGAGTTTCTATTCTGACTATAATAGTTAAGATTTTAGAATTCTCCGCTTTTATTAACCTCAATATCAAGCTGCATTCAAAATTTCATGTTGATATCATGAATGGAAGTACTATTTTTTTTAGTTTTAAATTTTCATACGACACAATCCATTCGTTAGTTCGATTAGCGTTATGTACAATTTCGATTAATTTTTCCCATGTAACTTTTTTTTTATCATTCCTAGAGAAATGTCGCATTCTAGAAAAGTTCTTAGAATTTAATTTTCTACAAATCTAGATTCTTTCGAAATTGGTCCAGCCACCAGGAGATGAGTTTCTATTCTGACTATAATAGTTAAGATTTAGAATTCTCCGCTTTTATTAACCTCAATATCAAGCTGCATTCAAAATTTCATGTTGATATCATGAATGGAAGTACTATTTTTTTTAGTTTTAAATTTTCATACGACACAATCCATTCGTTAGTTCGATTTAGCGTTATGTACAATTTCGATTAATTTTTCCCATGTAACTTTTTTTTTATCATTCCTAGAGAAATGTCGCATTCTAGAAAAGTTCTTAGAATTTAATTTTCTACAAATCTAGATTCTTTCGAAATTGGTCCAGCCACCAGGAGATGAGTTTCTATTCTGACTATAATAGTTAAGATTTTAGAATTCTCCGCTTTTATTAACCTCAATATCAAGCTGCATTCAAAATTTCATGTTGATATCATGAATGGAAGTACTATTTTTTTAGTTTTAAATTTTCATACGACACAATCCATTCGTTAGTTCGATTTAGCGTTATGTACAATTTCGATTAATTTTTCCCATGTAACTTTTTTTTATCATTCCTAGAGAAATGTCGCATTCTAGAAAAGTTCTTAGAATTTAATTTTCTACAAATCTAGATTCTTTCGAAATTGGTCCAGCCACCAGGAGATGAGTTTCTATTCTGACTATAATAGTTAAGATTTTAGAATTCTCCGCTTTTATTAACCTCAATATCAAGCTGCATTCAAAATTTCATGTTGATATCATGAATGGAAGTACTAATTTTTTTAGTTTTAAATTTTCATACGACACAATCCATTCGTTAGTTCGATTTAGCGTTATGTACAATTTCGATTAATTTTTCCCATGTAACTTTTTTTTTATCATTCGTAGAGAAATGTCGCATTCTAGAAAAGTTCTTAGAATTTAATTTTCTACAAATCTAGATTCTTTCGAAATTGGTCCAGCCACCAGGAGATGAGTTTCTATTCGACTATAATAGTTAAGATTTTAGAATTCTCCGCTTTTATTAACCTCAATATCAAGCTGCATTCAAAATTTCATGTTGATATCATGAATGGAAGTACTAATTTTTTTAGTTTTAAATTTTCATACGACACAATCCATTCGTTAGTTCGATTTAGCGTTATGTACAATTTCGATTAATTTTTCTCATGTAACTTTTTTTTTATCATTCGTAGAGAAATGTCGCATTCTAGAAAAGTTCTTAGAATTTAATTTTCTACAAATCTAGATTCTTTCGAAATTGGTCCAGCCACCAGGAGATGAGTTTCTATTCCGACTATAATAGTTAAGATTTTAGAATTCTCCGCTTTTATTAACCTCAATATCAAGCTGCATTCAAAATTTCATGTTGATATCATGAATGGAAGTACTATTTTTTTTAGTTTTAAATTTTCATACGACACAATCCATTCGTTAGTTCGATTTAGCGTTATGTACAATTTCGATTAATTTTTCCCATGTAACTTTTTTTTTTATCATTCGTAGAGAAATGTCGCATTCTAGAAAAGTTCTTAGAATTTAATTTTCTACAAATCTAGATTCTTTCGAAATTGGTCCAGCCACCAGGAGATGAGTTTCTATTCTGACTATAATAGTTAAGATTTTAGAATTCTCCGCTTTTATTAACCTCAATATCAAGCTGCATTCAAAATTTCATGTTGATATCATGAATTGGAAGTACTATTTTTTTTAGTTTTAAATTTTCATACGACACAATCCATTCGTTAGTTCGATTTAGCGTTATGTACAATTTCGATTAATTTTTCCCATGTAACTTTTTTTTTATCATTCCTAGAGAAATGTCGCATTCTAGAAAAGTTCTTAGAATTTAATTTTCTACAAATCTAGATTCTTTCGAAATTGGTCCAGCCACCAGGAGATGAGTTTCTATTCTGACTATAATAGTTAAGATTTTAGAATTCTCCGCTTTTATTAACCTCAATATCAAGCTGCATTCAAAATTTCATGTTGATATCATGAATGGAAGTACTAATTTTTTTAGTTTTAAATTTTCATACGACACAATCCATTCGTTAGTTCGATTTAGCGTTATGTACAATTTCGATTAATTTTTCCCATGTAACTTTTTTTTTATCATTCCTAGAGAAATGTCGCATTCTAGAAAAGTTCTAAGAATTTAATTTTCTACAAATCTAGATTCTTTCGAAATTGGTCCAGCCACCAGGAGATGAGTTTCTATTCTGACTATAATAGTTAAGATTTTAGAATTCTCCGCTTTTATTAACCTCAATATCAAGCTGCATTCAAAATTTCATGTTGATATCATGAATGGAAGTACTATTTTTTTTAGTTTTAAATTTTCATACGACACAATCCATTCGTGAGTTCGATTTAGCGTTATGTACAATTTCGATTAATTTTTCCCATGTAACTTTTTTTTTATCATTCCTAGAGAAATGTCGCATTCTAGAAAAGTTCTTAGAATTTAATTTTCTACAAATCTAGATTCTTTCGAAATTGGTCCAGCCACCAGGAGATGAGTTTCTATTCTGACTATAATAGTTAAGATTTTAGAATTCTCCGCTTTTATTAACCTCAATATCAAGCTGCATTCAAAATTTCATGTTGATATCATGAATGGAAGTACTATTTTTTTTAGTTTTAAATTTTCATACGACACAATCCATTCGTTAGTTCGATTTAGCGTTATGTACAATTTCGATTAATTTTTCCCATGTAACTTTTTTTTTATCATTCGTAGAGAAATGTCGCATTCTAGAAAAGTTCTTAGAATTTAATTTTCTACAAATCTAGATTCTTTCGAAATTGGTCCAGCCACCAGGAGATGAGTTTCTATTCTGACTATAATAGTTAAGATTTTAGAATTCTCCGCTTTTATTAACCTCAATATCAAGCTGCATTCAAAATTTCATGTTGATATCATGAATGGAAGTACTATTTTTTTTAGTTTTAAATTTTCATACGACACAATCCATTCGTTAGTTCGATTTAGCGTTATGTACAATTTCGATTAATTTTTCCCATGTAACTTTTTTTTTATCATTCGTAGAGAAATGTCGCATTCTAGAAAAGTTCTTAGAATTTAATTTTCTACAAATCTAGATTCTTTCGAAATTGGTCCAGCCACCAGGAGATGAGTTTCTATTCTGACTATAATAGTTAAGATTTTAGAATTCTCCGCTTTTATTAACCTCAATATCAAGCTGCATTCAAAATTTCATGTTGATATCATGAATGGAAGTACTATTTTTTTTAGTTTTAAATTTTCATACGACACAATCCATTCGTTAGTTCGATTTAGCGTTATGTACAATTTCGATTAATTTTTCCCATGTAACTTTTTTTTTATCATTCCTAGAGAAATGTCGCATTCTAGAAAAGTTCTTAGAATTTAATTTTCTACAAATCTAGATTCTTTCGAAATTGGTCCAGCCACCAGGAGATGAGTTTCTATTCTGACTATAATAGTTAAGATTTTAGAATTCTCCGCTTTTATTAACCTCAATATCAAGCTGCATTCAAAATTTCATGTTGATATCATGAATGGAAGTACTATTTTTTTTAGTTTTAAATTTTCATACGACACAATCCATTCGTTAGTTCGATTTAGCGTTATGTACAATTTCGATTAATTTTTCCCATGTAACTTTTTTTTTATCATTCGTAGAGAAATGTCGCATTCTAGAAAAGTTCTTAGAATTTAATTTTCTACAAATCTAGATTCTTTCGAAATTGGTCCAGCCACCAGGAGATGAGTTTCTATTCCGACTATAATAGTTAAGATTTTAGAATTCTCCGCTTTTATTAACCTCAATATCAAGCTGCATTCAAAATTTCATGTTGATATCATGAATGGAAGTACTATTTTTTTTAGTTTTAAATTTTCATACGACACAATCCATTCGTTAGTTCGATTTAGCGTTATGTACAATTTCGATTAATTTTTCCCATGTAACTTTTTTTTTATCATTCGTAGAGAAATGTCGCATTCTAGAAAAGTTCTTAGAATTTAATTTTCTACAAATCTAGATTCTTTCGAAATTGGTCCAGCCACCAGGAGATGAGTTTCTATTCCGACTATAATAGTTAAGATTTTAGAATTCTCCGCTTTTATTAACCTCAATATCAAGCTGCATTCAAAATTTCATGTTGATATCATGAATGGAAGTACTATTTTTTTTAGTTTTAAATTTTCATACGACACAATCCATTCGTTAGTTCGATTTAGCGTTATGTACAATTTCGATTAATTTTTCCCATGTAACTTTTTTTTTATCATTCGTAGAGAAATGTCGCATTCTAGAAAAGTTCTTAGAATTTAATTTTCTACAAATCTAGATTCTTTCGAAATTGGTCCAGCCACCAGGAGATGAGTTTCTATTCTGACTATAATAGTTAAGATTTTAGAATTCTCCGCTTTTATTAACCTCAATATCAAGCTGCATTCAAAATTTCATGTTGATATCATGAATGGAAGTACTATTTTTTTTAGTTTTAAATTTTCATACGACACAATCCATTCGTTAGTTCGATCTAGCGTTATGTACAATTTCGATTAATTTTTCCCATGTAACTTTTTTTTTATCATTCGTAGAGAAATGTCGCATTCTAGAAAAGTTCTTAGAATTTAATTTTCTACAAATCTAGATTCTTTCGAAATTGGTCCAGCCACCAGGAGATGAGTTTCTATTCCGACTATAATAGTTAAGATTTTAGAATTCTCCGCTTTTATTAACCTCAATATCAAGCTGCATTCAAAATTTCATGTTGATATCATGAATGGAAGTACTATTTTTTTTAGTTTTAAATTTTCATACGACACAATCCATTCGTTAGTTCGATTTAGCGTTATGTACAATTTCGATTAATTTTTCCCATGTAACTTTTTTTTTATCATTCGTAGAGAAATGTCGCATTCTAGAAAAGTTCTTAGAATTTAATTTTCTACAAATCTAGATTCTTTCGAAATTGGTCCAGCCACCAGGAGATGAGTTTCTATTCTGACTATAATAGTTAAGATTTTAGAATTCTCCGCTTTTATTAACCTCAATATCAAGCTGCATTCAAAATTTCATGTTGATATCATGAATGGAAGTACTATTTTTTTTAGTTTTAAATTTTCATACGACACAATCCATTCGTTAGTTCGATTTAGCGTTATGTACAATTTCGATTAATTTTTCCCATGTAACTTTTTTTTTATCATTCGTAGAGAAATGTCGCATTCTAGAAAAGTTCTTAGAATTTAATTTTCTACAAATCTAGATTCTTTCGAAATTGGTCCAGCCACCAGGAGATGAGTTTCTATTCCGACTATAATAGTTAAGATTTTAGAATTCTCCGCTTTTATTAACCTCAATATCAAGCTGCATTCAAAATTTCATGTTGATATCATGAATGGAAGTACTAATTTTTTTAGTTTTAAATTTTCATACGACACAATCCATTCGTTAGTTCGATTTAGCGTTATGTACAATTTCGATTAATTTTTCCCATGTAACTTTTTTTTATCATTCGTAGAGAAATGTCGCATTCTAGAAAAGTTCTTAGAATTTAATTTTCTACAAATCTAGATTCTTTCGAAATTGGTCCAGCCACCAGGAGATGAGTTTCTATTCTGACTATAATAGTTAAGATTTTAGAATTCTCCGCTTTTATTAACCTCAATATCAAGCTGCATTCAAAATTTCATGTTGATATCATGAATGGAAGTACTATTTTTTTTAGTTTTAAATTTTCATACGACACAATCCATTCGTTAGTTCGATTTAGCGTTATGTACAATTTCGATTAATTTTTCCCATGTAACTTTTTTTTTATCATTCCTAGAGAAATGTCGTATTCTAGAAAAGTTCTTAGAATTTAATTTTCTACAAATCTAGATTCTTTCGAAATTGGTCCAGCCACCAGGAGATGAGTTTCTATTCTGACTATAATAGTTAAGATTTTAGAATTCTCCGCTTTTATTAACCTCAATATCAAGCTGCATTCAAAATTTCATGTTGATATCATGAATGGAAGTACTAATTTTTTTAGTTTTAAATTTTCATACGACACAATCCATTCGTTAGTTCGATTTAGCGTTATGTACAATTTCGATTAATTTTTCCCATGTAACTTTTTTTTTATCATTCCTAGAGAAATGTCGTATTCTAGAAAAGTTCTTAGAATTTAATTTTCTACAAATCTAGATTCTTTCGAAATTGGTCCAGCCACCAGGAGATGAGTTTCTATTCCGACTATAATAGTTAAGATTTTAGAATTCTCCGCTTTTATTAACCTCAATATCAAGCTGCATTCAAAATTTCATGTTGATATCATGAATGGAAGTACTAATTTTTTTAGTTTTAAATTTTCATACGACACAATCCATTCGTTAGTTCGATTTAGCGTTATGTACAATTTCGATTAATTTTTCCCATGTAACTTTTTTTTTATCATTCGTAGAGAAATGTCGCATTCTAGAAAAGTTCTTAGAATTTAATTTTCTACAAATCTAGATTCTTTCGAAATTGGTCCAGCCACCAGGAGATGAGTTTCTATTCCGACTATAATAGTTAAGATTTTAGAATTCTCCGCTTTTATTAACCTCAATATCAAGCTGCATTCAAAATTTCATGTTGATATCATGAATGGAAGTACTATTTTTTTTAGTTTTAAATTTTCATACGACACAATCCATTCGTTAGTTCGATTTAGCGTTATGTACAATTTCGATTAATTTTTCCCATGTAACTTTTTTTTATCATTCCTAGAGAAATGTCGAATTCTAGAAAAGTTCTTAGAATTTAATTTTCTACAAATCTAGGTTCTTTCGAAATTGGTTCAGCCACCAGGAGATGAGTTTCTATTCCGACTATAATAGTTAAGATTTTAGAATTCTCCGCTTTTATTAACCTCAATATCAAGCTGCATTCAAAATTTCATGTTGATATCATGAATGGAAGTACTATTTTTTTTAGTTTTAAATTTTCATACGACACAATCCATTCGTTAGTTCGATTTAGCGTTATGTACAATTTCGATTAATTTTTCCCATGTAACTTTTTTTTTATCATTCCTAGAGAAATGTCGCATTCTAGAAAAGTTCTTAGAATTTAATTTTCTACAAATCTAGATTCTTTCGAAATTGGTCCAGCCACCAGGAGATGAGTTTCTATTCCGACTATAATAGTTAAGATTTTAGAATTCTCCGCTTTTATTAACCTCAATATCAAGCTGCATTCAAAATTTCATGTTGATATCATGAATGGAAGTACTATTTTTTTTAGTTTTAAATTTTCATACGACACAATCCATTCGTTAGTTCGATTTAGCGTTATGTACAATTTCGATTAATTTTTCCCATGTAACTTTTTTTTATCATTCCTAGAGAAATGTCGCATTCTAGAAAAGTTCTTAGAATTTAATTTTCTACAAATCTAGATTCTTTCGAAATTGGTCCAGCCACCAGGAGATGAGTTTCTATTCTGACTATAATAGTTAAGATTTTAGAATTCTCCGCTTTTATTAACCTCAATATCAAGCTGCATTCAAAATTTCATGTTGATATCATGAATGGAAGTACTATTTTTTTTAGTTTTAAATTTTCATACGACACAATCCATTCGTTAGTTCGATTTAGCGTTATGTATAATTTCGATTAATTTTTCCCATGTAACTTTTTTTTTATCATTCCTAGAGAAATGTCGTATTCTAGAAAAGTTCTTAGAATTTAATTTTCTACAAATCTAGATTCTTTCGAAATTGGTCCAGCCACCAGGAGATGAGTTTCTATTCTGACTATAATAGTTAAGATTTTAGAATTCTCCGCTTTTATTAACCTCAATATCAAGCTGCATTCAAAATTTCATGTTGATATCATGAATGGAAGTACTATTTTTTTTAGTTTTAAATTTTCATACGACACAATCCATTCGTTAGTTCGATTTAGCGTTATGTACAATTTCGATTAATTTTTCCCATGTAACTTTTTTTTTATCATTCGTAGAGAAATGTCGCATTCTAGAAAAGTTCTTAGAATTTAATTTTCTACAAATCTAGATTCTTTCGAAATTGGTCCAGCCACCAGGAGATGAGTTTCTATTCCGACTATAATAGTTAAGATTTTAGAATTCTCCGCTTTTATTAACCTCAATATCAAGCTGCATTCAAAATTTCATGTTGATATCATGAATGGAAGTACTAATTTTTTTAGTTTTAAATTTTCATACGACACAATCCATTCGTTAGTTCGATTTAGCGTTATGTACAATTTCGATTAATTTTTCCCATGTAACTTTTTTTTATCATTCGTAGAGAAATGTCGCATTCTAGAAAAGTTCTTAGAATTTAATTTTCTACAAATCTAGATTCTTTCGAAATTGGTCCAGCCACCAGGAGATGAGTTTCTATTCTGACTATAATAGTTAAGATTTTAGAATTCTCCGCTTTTATTAACCTCAATATCAAGCTGCATTCAAAATTTCATGTTGATATCATGAATGGAAGTACTATTTTTTTTAGTTTTAAATTTTCATACGACACAATCCATTCGTTAGTTCGATTTAGCGTTATGTACAATTTCGATTAATTTTTCCCATGTAACTTTTTTTTTATCATTCCTAGAGAAATGTCGTATTCTAGAAAAGTTCTTAGAATTTAATTTTCTACAAATCTAGATTCTTTCGAAATTGGTCCAGCCACCAGGAGATGAGTTTCTATTCTGACTATAATAGTTAAGATTTTAGAATTCTCCGCTTTTATTAACCTCAATATCAAGCTGCATTCAAAATTTCATGTTGATATCATGAATGGAAGTACTATTTTTTTTAGTTTTAAATTTTCATACGAAACAATCCATTCGTTAGTTCGATTTAGCGTTATGTACAATTTCGATTAATTTTTCCCATGTAACTTTTTTTTTATCATTCCTAGAGAAATGTCGCATTCTAGAAAAGTTCTTAGAATTTAATTTTCTACAAATCTAGATTCTTTCGAAATTGGTCCAGCCACCAGGAGATGAGTTTCTATTCTGACTATAATAGTTAAGATTTTAGAATTCTCCGCTTTTATTAACCTCAATATCAAGCTGCATTCAAAATTTCATGTTGATATCATGAATGGAAGTACTAATTTTTTTAGTTTTAAATTTTCATACGACACAATCCATTCGTTAGTTCGATTTAGCGTTATGTACAATTTCGATTAATTTTTCCCATGTAACTTTTTTTTTATCATTCCTAGAGAAATGTCGTATTCTAGAAAAGTTCTTAGAATTTAATTTTCTACAAATCTAGATTCTTTCGAAATTGGTCCAGCCACCAGGAGATGAGTTTCTATTCCGACTATAATAGTTAAGATTTTAGAATTCTCCGCTTTTATTAACCTCAATATCAAGCTGCATTCAAAATTTCATGTTGATATCATGAATGGAAGTACTAATTTTTTTAGTTTTAAATTTTCATACGACACAATCCATTCGTTAGTTCGATTTAGCGTTATGTACAATTTCGATTAATTTTTCCCATGTAACTTTTTTTTTATCATTCGTAGACAAATGTCGCATTCTAGAAAAGTTCTTAGAATTTAATTTTCTACAAATCTAGATTCTTTCGAAATTGGTCCAGCCACCAGGAGATGAGTTTCTATTCCGACTATAATAGTTAAGATTTTAGAATTCTCCGCTTTTATTAACCTCAATATCAAGCTGCATTCAAAATTTCATGTTGATATCATGAATGGAAGTACTATTTTTTTTAGTTTTAAATTTTCATACGACACAATCCATTCGTTAGTTCGATTTAGCGTTATGTACAATTTCGATTAATTTTTCCCATGTAACTTTTTTTTATCATTCCTAGAGAAATGTCGAATTCTAGAAAAGTTCTTAGAATTTAATTTTCTACAAATCTAGGTTCTTTCGAAATTGGTCCAGCCACCAGGAGATGAGTTTCTATTCCGACTATAATAGTTAAGATTTTAGAATTCTCCGCTTTTATTAACCTCAATATCAAGCTGCATTCAAAATTTCATGTTGATATCATGAATGGAAGTACTATTTTTTTTAGTTTTAAATTTTCATACGACACAATCCATTCGTTAGTTCGATTTAGCGTTATGTACAATTTCGATTAATTTTTCCCATGTAACTTTTTTTTTATCATTCCTAGAGAAATGTCGCATTCTAGAAAAGTTCTTAGAATTTAATTTTCTACAAATCTAGATTCTTTCGAAATTGGTCCAGCCACCAGGAGATGAGTTTCTATTCCGACTATAATAGTTAAGATTTTAGAATTCTCCGCTTTTATTAACCTCAATATCAAGCTGCATTCAAAATTTCATGTTGATATCATGAATGGAAGTACTATTTTTTTTAGTTTTAAATTTTCATACGACACAATCCATTCGTTAGTTCGATTTAGCGTTATGTACAATTTCGATTAATTTTTCCCATGTAACTTTTTTTTATCATTCCTAGAGAAATGTCGCATTCTAGAAAAGTTCTTAGAATTTAATTTTCTACAAATCTAGATTCTTTCGAAATTGGTCCAGCCACCAGGAGATGAGTTTCTATTCTGACTATAATAGTTAAGATTTTAGAATTCTCCGCTTTTATTAACCTCAATATCAAGCTGCATTCAAAATTTCATGTTGATATCATGAATGGAAGTACTATTTTTTTTAGTTTTAAATTTTCATACGACACAATCCATTCGTTAGTTCGATTTAGCGTTATGTATAATTTCGATTAATTTTTCCCATGTAACTTTTTTTTTATCATTCCTAGAGAAATGTCGTATTCTAGAAAAGTTCTTAGAATTTTATTTTCTACAAATCTAGATTCTTTCGAAATTGGTCCAGCCACCAGGAGATGAGTTTCTATTCCGACTATAATAGTTAAGATTTTAGAATTCTCCGGTTTTATTAACCTCAATATCAAGCTGCATTCAAAATTTCATGTTGATATCATGAATGGAAGTACTAATTTTTTTAGTTTTAAATTTTCATACGACACAATCCATTCGTTAGTTCGATTTAGCGTTATGTACAATTTCGATTAATTTTTCCCATGTAACTTTTTTTTTATCATTCGTAGAGAAATGTCGCATTCTAGAAAAGTTCTTAGAATTTAATTTTCTACAAATCTAGATTCTTTCGAAATTGGTCCAGCCACCAGGAGATGAGTTTCTATTCTGACTATAATAGTTAAGATTTTAGAATTCTCCGCTTTTATTAACCTCAATATCAAGCTGCATTCAAATTTTCATGTTGATATCATGAATGGAAGTACTAATTTTTTTAGTTTTAAATTTTCATACGACACAATCCATTCGTTAGTTCGATTTAGCGTTATGTACAATTTCGATTAATTTTTCCCATGTAACTTTTTTTTTATCATTCGTAGAGAAATGTCGCATTCTAGAAAAGTTCTTAGAATTTAATTTTCTACAAATCTAGATTCTTTCGAAATTGGTCCAGCCACCAGGAGATGAGTTTCTATTCTGACTATAATAGTTAAGATTTTAGAATTCTCCGCTTTTATTAACCTCAATATCAAGCTGCATTCAAAATTTCATGTTGATATCATGAATGGAAGTACTAATTTTTTTAGTTTTAAATTTTCATACGACACAATCCATTCGTTAGTTCGATTTAGCGTTATGTACAATTTCGATTAATTTTTCCCATGTAACTTTTTTTTTATCATTCCTAGAGAAATGTCGCATTCTAGAAAAGTTCTTAGAATTTAATTTTCTACAAATCTAGATTCTTTCGAAATTGGTCCAGCCACCAGGAGATGAGTTTCTATTCTGACTATAATAGTTAAGATTTTAGAATTCTCCGCTTTTATTAACCTCAATATCAAGCTGCATTCAAAATTTCATGTTGATATCATGAATGGAAGTACTATTTTTTTTAGTTTTAAATTTTCATACGACACAATCCATTCGTTAGTTCGATTTAGCGTTATGTACAATTTCGATTAATTTTTCCCATGTAACTTTTTTTTTATCATTCGTAGAGAAATGTCGCATTCTAGAAAAGTTCTTAGAATTTAATTTTCTACAAATCTAGATTCTTTCGAAATTGGTCCAGCCACCAGGAGATGAGTTTCTATTCCGACTATAATAGTTAAGATTTTAGAATTCTCCGCTTTTATTAACCTCAATATCAAGCTGCATTCAAAATTTCATGTTGATATCATGAATGGAAGTACTAATTTTTTTAGTTTTAAATTTTCATACGACACAATCCATTCGTTAGTTCGATTTAGCGTTATGTACAATTTCGATTAATTTTTCCCATGTAACTTTTTTTTATCATTCGTAGAGAAATGTCGCTTTCTAGAAAAGTTCTTAGAATTTAATTTTCTACAAATCTAGATTCTTTCGAAATTGGTCCAGCCACCAGGAGATGAGTTTCTATTCCGACTATAATAGTTAAGATTTTAGAATTCTCCGCTTTTATTAACCTCAATATCAAGCTGCATTCAAAATTTCATGTTGATATCATGAATGGAAGTACTAATTTTTTTAGTTTTAAATTTTCATACGACACAATCCATTCGTTAGTTCGATTTAGCGTTATGTACAATTTCGATTAATTTTTCCCATGTAACTTTTTTTTTATCATTCGTAGAGAAATGTCGCATTCTAGAAAAGTTCTTAGAATTTAATTTTCTACAAATCCAGATTCTTTCGAAATTGGTCCAGCCACCAGGAGATGAGTTTCTATTCCGACTATAATAAAGGGTGATTTTTTTGTGGTTAGGATTTTCATGCATTAGTATTTGACAGATCACGCGGGATTTCAGACAAGGTGTCAAAGAGAAAGATGCTCAGTATGCTTTGACATTTCATAATGAATAGACTTACTAACGAGCAACGCTTGCAAATAATTGAATTATATTACAAAAATCAGTGTTCGGTTCGAAAAGTGTTTCGCGATTTACGTCCGATTTATGGTCTACATAATCGACCAAGTGAGCAAACAATTAATGCGATTGTGACCAAGTTTCGCACTCAGTTTACTTTATTGGACATTAAACCAACCACACGAATGCGTACAGTGCGTACAGAAGAGAATATTGCGTCTGTTTCTGAGAGTGTTGCTGAAGACCGTGAAATGTCGATTCATCGCCGTTCGCAGCAATTGGGTTTGTGTTATTCGACGACATGGAAGATTTTACGCAAAGATCTTGGTGTAAAACCGTATAAAATACAGCTCCTGCAAGAACTGAAGCCGAACGATCTGCCACAACGTCGAATTTTCAGTGAATGGGCCCTAGAAAAGTTGGCAGAAAATCCGCTTTTTTATCGACAAATTTTGTTCAGCGATGAGGCTCATTTCTGGTTGAATGGCTACGTAAATAAGCAAAATTGCCGCATTTGGAGTGAAGAGCAACCAGAAGCCGTTCAAGAACTGCCCATGCATCCCGAAAAATGCACTGTTTGGTGTGGTTTGTACGCTGGTGGAATCATTGGACCGTATTTTTTCAAAGATGCTGTTGGACGCAACGTTACGGTGAATGGCGATCGCTATCGTTCGATGCTAACAAACTTTTTGTTGCCAAAAATGGAAGAACTGAACTTAGTTGACATGTGGTTTCAACAAGATGGCGCTACATGCCACACAGCTCGCGATTCTATGGCCATTTTGAGGGAAAACTTCGGAGAACAATTCATCTCAAGAAATGGCCCGGTAAGTTGGCCACCAAGATCATGCGATTTGACGCCTTTAGACTATTTTTTGTGGGGCTACGTCAAGTCTAAAGTCTACAGAAATAAGCCAGCAACTATTCCAGTTTTGGAAGACAACATTTCCGAAGAAATTCGGGCTATTCCGGCCGAAATGCTCGAAAAAGTTGCCCAAAATTGGACTTTCCGAATGGACCACCTAAGACGCAGCCGCGGTCAACATTTAAATGAAATTATCTTCAAAAAGTAAATGTCATGGACCAATCTAACGTTTCAAATAAAGAACCGATGAGATTTTGCAAATTTTATGCGTTTTTTTTTAAAAAAAAGTTCTCAAGCTCTTAAAAAATCACCCGTTAGTTAAGATTTTAGTATTCTCCGCTTTTATTAACCTCAATATCAAGCTGCATTCAAAATTTCATGTTGATATCATGAATGGAAGTACTATTTTTTTTAGTTTTAAATTTTCATACGACACAATCCATTCGTTAGTTCGATTTAGCGTTATGTACAATTTCGATTAATTTTTCCCATGTAACTTTTTTTTTATCATTCGTAGAGAAATGTCGCATTCTAGAAAAGTTCTTAGAATTTAATTTTCTACAAATCTAGATTCTTTCGAAATTGGTCCAGCCACCAGGAGATGAGTTTCTATTCCGACTATAATAGTTAAGATTTTAGAATTCTCCGCTTTTATTAACCTCAATATCAAGCTGCATTCAAAATTTCATGTTGATATCATGAATGGAAGTACTATTTTTTTTAGTTTTAAATTTTCATACGACACAATCCATTCGTTAGTTCGATTTAGCGTTATGTACAATTTCGATTAATTTTTCCCATGTAACTTTTTTTTTATCATTCGTAGAGAAATGTCGCATTCTAGAAAAGTTCTTAGAATTTAATTTTCTACAAATCTAGATTCTTTCGAAATTGGTCCAGCCACCAGGAGATCAGTTTCTATTCTGACTATAATAGTTAAGATTTTAGAATTCTCCGCTTTTATTAACCTCAATATCAAGCTGCATTCAAAATTTCATGTTGATATCATGAATGGAAGTACTATTTTTTTTAGTTTTAAATTTTCATACGACACAATCCATTCGTTAGTTCGATTTAGCGTTATGTACAATTTCGATTAATTTTTCCCATGTAACTTTTTTTTTATCATTCGTAGAGAAATGTCGCATTCTAGAAAAGTTCTTAGAATTTAATTTTCTACAAATCTAGATTCTTTCGAAATTGGTCCAGCCACCAGGAGATGAGTTTCTATTCTGACTATAATAGTTAAGATTTTAGAATTCTCCGCTTTTATTAACCTCAATATCAAGCTGCATTCAAAATTTCATGTTGATATCATGAATGGAAGTACTAATTTTTTTAGTTTTAAATTTTCATACGACACAATCCATTCGTTAGTTCGATTTAGCGTTATGTACAATTTCGATTAATTTTTCCCATGTAACTTTTTTTTTATCATTCGTAGAGAAATGTCGCATTCTAGAAAAGTTCTTAGAATTTAATTTTCTACAAATCTAGATTCTTTCGAAATTGGTCCAGCCACCAGGAGATGAGTTTCTATTCCGACTATAATAGTTAAGATTTTAGAATTCTCCGCTTTTATTAACCTCAATATCAAGCTGCATTCAAAATTTCATGTTGATATCATGAATGGAAGTACTAATTTTTTTAGTTTTAAATTTTCATACGACACAATCCATTCGTTAGTTCGATTTAGCGTTATGTACAATTTCGATTAATTTTTCCCATGTAACTTTTTTTTTATCATTCCTAGAGAAATGTCGCATTCTAGAAAAGTTCTTAGAATTTAATTTTCTACAAATCTAGATTCTTTCGAAATTGGTCCAGCCACCAGGAGATGAGTTTCTATTCCGACTATAATAGTTAAGATTTTAGAATTCTCCGCTTTTATTAACCTCAATATCAAGCTGCATTCAAAATTTCATGTTGATATCATGAATGGAAGTACTAATTTTTTTAGTTTTAAATTTTCATACGACACAATCCATTCGTTAGTTCGATTTAGCGTTATGTACAATTTCGATTAATTTTTCCCATGTAACTTTTTTTTATCATTCCTAGAGAAATGTCGCATTCTAGAAAAGTTCTTAGAATTTAATTTTCTACAAATCTAGATTCTTTCGAAATTGGTCCAGCCACCAGGAGATGAGTTTCTATTCTGACTATAATAGTTAAGATTTTAGAATTCTCCGCTTTTATTAACCTCAATATCAAGCTGCATTCAAAATTTCATGTTGATATCATGAATGGAAGTACTATTTTTTTTAGTTTTAAATTTTCATACGACACAATCCATTCGTTAGTTCGATTTAGCGTTATGTATAATTTCGATTAATTTTTCCCATGTAACTTTTTTTTTATCATTCCTAGAGAAATGTCGCATTCTTGAAAAGTTCTTAGAATTTAATTTTCTACAAATCTAGATTCTTTCGAAATTGGTCCAGCCACCAGGAGATGAGTTTCTATTCCGACTATAATAGTTAAGATTTTAGAATTCTCCGCTTTTATTAACCTCAATATCAAGCTGCATTCAAAATTTCATGTTGATATCATGAATGGAAGTACTAATTTTTTTAGTTTTAAATTTTCATACGACACAATCCATTCGTTAGTTCGATTTAGCGTTATGTACAATTTCGATTAATTTTTCCCATGTAACTTTTTTTTTATCATTCGTAGAGAAATGTCGCATTCTAGAAAAGGTCTTAGAATTTAATTTTCTATAAATCTAGATTCTTTCGAAATTGGTCCAGCCACCAGGAGATGAGTTTCTATTCTGACTATAATAGTTAAGATTTTAGAATTCTCCGCTTTTATTAACCTCAATATCAAGCTGCATTCAAAATTTCATGTTGATATCATGAATGGAAGTACTAATTTTTTTAGTTTTAAATTTTCATACGACACAATCCATTCGTTAGTTCGATTTAGCGTTATGTACAATTTCGATTAATTTTTCCCATGTAACTTTTTTTTTATCATTCGTAGAGAAATGTCGCATTCTAGAAAAGTTCTTAGAATTTAATTTTCTACAAATCTAGATTCTTTCGAAATTGGTCCAGCCACCAGGAGATGAGTTTCTATTCTGACTATAATAGTTAAGATTTTAGAATTCTCCGCTTTTATTAACCTCAATATCAAGCTGCATTCAAAATTTCATGTTGATATCATGAATGGAAGTACTATTTTTTTTAGTTTTAAATTTTCATACGACACAATCCATTCGTTAGTTCGATTTAGCGTTATGTACAATTTCGATTAATTTTTCCCATGTAACTTTTTTTTTATCATTCCTAGAGAAATGTCGCATTCTAGAAAAGTTCTTAGAATTTAATTTTCTACAAATCTAGATTCTTTCGAAATTGGTCCAGCCACCAGGAGATGAGTTTCTATTCTGACTATAATAGTTAAGATTTTAGAATTCTCCGCTTTTATTAACCTCAATATCAAGCTGCATTCAAAATTTCATGTTGATATCATGAATGGAAGTACTAATTTTTTTAGTTTTAAATTTTCATACGACACAATCCATTCGTTAGTTCGATTTAGCGTTATGTACAATTTCGATTAATTTTTCCCATGTAACTTTTTTTTTATCATTCCTAGAGAAATGTCGCATTCTAGAAAAGTTCTTAGAATTTAATTTTCTACAAATCTAGATTCTTTCGAAATTGGTCCAGCCACCAGGAGATGAGTTTCTATTCTGACTATAATAGTTAAGATTTTAGAATTCTCCGCTTTTATTAACCTCAATATCAAGCTGCATTCAAAATTTCATGTTGATATCATGAATGGAAGTACTATTTTTTTTAGTTTTAAATTTTCATACGACACAATCCATTCGTTAGTTCGATTTAGCGTTATGTACAATTTCGATTAATTTTTCCCATGTAACTTTTTTTTTATCATTCGTAGAGAAATGTCGCATTCTAGAAAAGTTCTTAGAATTTAATTTTCTACAAATCTAGATTCTTTCGAAATTGGTCCAGCCACCAGGAGATGAGTTTCTATTCCGACTATAATAGTTAAGATTTTAGAATTCTCCGCTTTTATTAACCTCAATATCAAGCTGCATTCAAAATTTCATGTTGATATCATGAATGGAAGTACTAATTTTTTTAGTTTTAAATTTTCATACGACACAATCCATTCGTTAGTTCGATTTAGCGTTATGTACAATTTCGATTAATTTTTCCCATGTAACTTTTTTTTTATCATTCGTAGAGAAATGTCGCATTCTAGAAAAGTTCTTAGAATTTAATTTTCTACAAATCTAGATTCTTTCGAAATTGGTCCAGCCACCAGGAGATGAGTTTCTATTCCGACTATAATAGTTAAGATTTTAGAATTATCCGCTTTTATTAACCTCAATATCAAGCTGCATTCAAAATTTCATGTTGATATCATGAATGGAAGTACTAATTTTTTTAGTTTTAAATTTTCATACGACACAATCCATTCGTTAGTTCGATTTAGCGTTATGTACAATTTCGATTAATTTTTCCCATGTAACTTTTTTTTTATCATTCCTAGAGAAATGTCGCATTCTAGAAAAGTTCTTAGAATTTAATTTTCTACAAATCTAGATTCTTTCGAAATTGGTCCAGCCACCAGGAGATGAGTTTCTATTCCGACTATAATAGTTAAGATTTTAGTATTCTCCGCTTTTATTAACCTCAATATCAAGCTGCATTCAAAATTTCATGTTGATATCATGAATGGAAGTACTATTTTTTTTAGTTTTAAATTTTCATACGACACAATCCATTCGTTAGTTCGATTTAGCGTTATGTACAATTTCGATTAATTTTTCCCATGTAACTTTTTTTTATCATTCGTAGAGAAATGTCGCATTCTAGAAAAGTTCTTAGAATTTAATTTTCTACAAATCTAGATTCTTTCGAAATTGGTCCAGCCCCAGGAGATGAGTTTCTATTCCGACTATAATAGTTAAGATTTTAGAATTCTCCGCTTTTATTAACCTCAATATCAAGCTGCATTCAAAATTTCATGTTGATATCATGAATGGAAGTACTATTTTTTTTAGTTTTAAATTTTCATACGACACAATCCATTCGTTAGTTCGATTTAGCGTTATGTACAATTTCGATTAATTTTTCCCATGTAACTTTTTTTTTATCATTCCTAGAGAAATGTCGCATTCTAGAAAAGTTCTTAGAATTTAATTTTCTACAAATCTAGATTCTTTCGAAATTGGTCCAGCCACCAGGAGATGAGTTTCTATTCTGACTATAATAGTTAAGATTTTAGAATTCTCCGCTTTTATTAACCTCAATATCAAGCTGCATTCAAAATTTCATGTTGATATCATGAATGGAAGTACTATTTTTTTTAGTTTTAAATTTTCATACGACACAATCCATTCGTTAGTTCGATTTAGCGTTATGTACAATTTCGATTAATTTTTCCCATGTAACTTTTTTTTTATCATTCGTAGAGAAATGTCGCATTCTAGAAAAGTTCTTAGAATTTAATTTTCTACAAATCTAGATTCTTTCGAAATTGGTCCAGCCACCAGGAGATGAGTTTCTATTCTGACTATAATAGTTAAGATTTTAGAATTCTCCGCTTTTATTAACCTCAATATCAAGCTGCATTCAAAATTTCATGTTGATATCATGAATGGAAGTACTAATTTTTTTAGTTTTAAATTTTCATACGACACAATCCATTCGTTAGTTCGATTTAGCGTTATGTACAATTTCGATTAATTTTTCCCATGTAACTTTTTTTTTATCATTCGTAGAGAAATGTCGCATTCTAGAAAAGTTCTTAGAATTTAATTTTCTACAAATCTAGATTCTTTCGAAATTGGTCCAGCCACCAGGAGATGAGTTTCTATTCCGACTATAATAGTTAAGATTTTAGAATTCTCCGCTTTTATTAACCTCAATATCAAGCTGCATTCAAAATTTCATGTTGATATCATGAATGGAAGTACTATTTTTTTTAGTTTTAAATTTTCATACGACACAATCCATTCGTTAGTTCGATTTAGCGTTATGTACAATTTCGATTAATTTTTCCCATGTAACTTTTTTTTTATCATTCGTAGAGAAATGTCGCATTCTAGAAAAGTTCTTAGAATTTAATTTTCTACAAATCTAGATTCTTTCGAAATTGGTCCAGCCACCAGGAGATGAGTTTCTATTCTGACTATAATAGTTAAGATTTTAGAATTCTCCGCTTTTATTAACCTCAATATCAAGCTGCATTCAAAATTTCATGTTGATATCATGAATGGAAGTACTAATTTTTTTAGTTTTAAATTTTCATACGACACAATCCATTCGTTAGTTCGATTTCGCGTTATGTACAATTTCGATTAATTTTTCCCATGTAACTTTTTTTTTATCATTCGTAGAGAAATGTCGCATTCTAGAAAAGTTCTTAGAATTTAATTTTCTACAAATCTAGATTCTTTCGAAATTGGTCCAGCCACCAGGAGATGAGTTTCTATTCCGACTATAATAGTTAAGATTTTAGAATTCTCCGCTTTTATTAACCTCAATATCAAGCTGCATTCAAAATTTCATGTTGATATCATGAATGGAAGTACTATTTTTTTTAGTTTTAAATTTTCATACGACACAATCCATTCGTTAGTTCGATTTAGCGTTATGTACAATTTCGATTAATTTTTCCCATGTAACTTTTTTTTTATCATTCGTAGAGAAATGTCGCATTCTAGAAAAGTTCTTAGAATTTAATTTTCTACAAATCTAGATTCTTTCGAAATTGGTCCAGCCACCAGGAGATGAGTTTCTATTCTGACTATAATAGTTAAGATTTTAGAATTCTCCGCTTTTATTAACCTCAATATCAAGCTGCATTCAAAATTTCATGTTGATATCATGAATGGAAGTACTATTTTTTTTAGTTTTAAATTTTCATACGACACAATCCATTCGTTAGTTCGATTTAGCGTTATGTACAATTTCGATTAATTTTTCCCATGTAACTTTTTTTTTGTCATTCGTAGAGAAATGTCGTATTCTAGAAAAGTTCTTAGAATTTAATTTTCTACAAATCTAGATTCTTTCGAAATTGGTCCAGCCACCAGGAGATGAGTTTCTATTCTGACTATAATAGTTAAGATTTTAGAATTCTCCGCTTTTATTAACCTCAATATCAAGCTGCATTCAAAATTTCATGTTGATATCATGAATGGAAGTACTAATTTTTTTAGTTTTAAATTTTCATACGACATAATCCATTCGTTAGTTCGATTTAGCGTTATGTACAATTTCGATTAATTTTTCCCATGTAACTTTTTTTTTATCATTCCTAGAGAAATGTCGCATTCTAGAAAAGTTCTTAGAATTTAATTTTCTACAAATCTAGATTCTTTCGAAATTGGTCCAGCCACCAGGAGATGAGTTTCTATTCCGACTATAATAGTTAAGATTTTAGAATTCTCCGCTTTTATTAACCTCAATATCAAGCTGCATTCAAAATTTCATGTTGATATCATGAATGGAAGTACTAATTTTTTTAGTTTTAAATTTTCATACGACACAATCCATTCGTTAGTTCGATTTAGCGTTATGTACAATTTCGATTAATTTTTCCCATGTAACTTTTTTTTATCATTCGTAGAGAAATGTCGCATTCTAGAAAAGTTCTTAGAATTTAATTTTCTACAAATCTAGATTCTTTCGAAATTGGTCCAGCCACCAGGAGATGAGTTTCTATTCTGACTATAATAGTTAAGATTTTAGAATTCTCCGCTTTTATTAACCTCAATATCAAGCTGCATTCAAAATTTCATGTTGATATCATGAATGGAAGTACTATTTTTTTTAGTTTTAAATTTTCATACGACACAATCCATTCGTTAGTTCGATTTAGCGTTATGTACAATTTCGATTAATTTTTCCCATGTAACTTTTTTTTTATCATTCGTAGAGAAATGTCGCATTCTAGAAAAGTTCTTAGAATTTAATTTTCTACAAATCTAGATTCTTTCGAAATTGGTCCAGCCACCAGGAGATGAGTTTCTATTCTGACTATAATAGTTAAGATTTTAGAATTCTCCGCTTTTATTAACCTCAATATCAAGCTGCATTCAAAATTTCATGTTGATATCATGAATGGAAGTACTAATTTTTTTAGTTTTAAATTTTCATACGACACAATCCATTCGTTAGTTCGATTTAGCGTTATGTACAATTTCGATTAATTTTTCCCATGTAACTTTTTTTTTATCATTCGTAGAGAAATGTCGCATTCTAGAAAAGTTCTTAGAATTTAATTTTCTACAAATCTAGATTCTTTCGAAATTGGTCCAGCCACCAGGAGATGAGTTTCTATTCTGACTATAATAGTTAAGATTTTAGAATTCTCCGCTTTTATTAACCTCAATATCAAGCTGCATTCAAAATTTCATGTTGATATCATGAATGGAAGTACTAATTTTTTTAGTTTTAAATTTTCATACGACAGAATCCATTCGTTAGTTCGATTTAGCGTTATGTACAATTTCGATTAATTTTTCCCATGTAACTTTTTTTTTATCATTCCTAGAGAAATGTCGCATTCTAGAAAAGTTCTTAGAATTTAATTTTCTACAAATCTAGATTCTTTCGAAATTGGTCCAGCCACCAGGAGATGAGTTTCTATTCTGACTATAATAGTTAAGATTTTAGAATTCTCCGCTTTTATTAACCTCAATATCAAGCTGCATTCAAAATTTCATGTTGATATCATGAATGGAAGTACTATTTTTTTTAGTTTTAAATTTTCATACGACACAATCCATTCGTTAGTTCGATTTAGCGTTATGTACAATTTCGATTAATTTTTCCCATGTAACTTTTTTTTTATCATTCGTAGAGAAATGTCGCATTCTAGAAAAGTTCTTAGAATTTAATTTTCTACAAATCTAGATTCTTTCGAAATTGGTCCAGCCACCAGGAGATGAGTTTCTATTCTGACTATAATAGTTAAGATTTTAGAATTCTCCGCTTTTATTAACCTCAATATCAAGCTGCATTCAAAATTTCATGTTGATATCATGAATGGAAGTACTATTTTTTTTAGTTTTAAATTTTCATACGACACAATCCATTCGTTAGTTCGATTTAGCGTTATGTACAATTTCGATTAATTTTTCCCATGTAACTTTTTTTTTATCATTCGTAGAGTAATGTCGCATTCTAGAAAAGTTCTTAGAATTTAATTTTCTACAAATCTAGATTCTTTCGAAATTGGTCCAGCCACCAGGAGATGAGTTTCTATTTCGACTATAATAGTTAAGATTTTAGAATTCTCCGCTTTTATTAACCTCAATATCAAGCTGCATTCAAAATTTCATGTTGATATCATGAATGGAAGTACTAATTTTTTTAGTTTTAAATTTTCATACGACACAATCCATTCGTTAGTTCGATTTAGCGTTATGTACAATTTCGATTAATTTTTCCCATGTAACTTTTTTTTATCATTCCTAGAGAAATGTCGAATTCTAGAAAAGTTCTTAGAATTTAATTTTCTACAAATCTAGGTTCTTTCGAAATTGGTCCAGCCACCAGGAGATGAGTTTCTATTCTGACTATAATAGTTAAGATTTTAGAATTCTCCGCTTTTATTAACCTCAATATCAAGCTGCATTCAAAATTTCATGTTGATATCATGAATGGAAGTACTATTTTTTTTAGTTTTAAATTTTCATACGACACAATCCATTCGTTAGTTCGATTTAGCGTTATGTACAATTTCGATTAATTTTTCCCATGTAACTTTTTTTTTATCATTCCTAGAGAAATGTCGCATTCTAGAAAAGTTCTTAGAATTTAATTTTCTACAAATCTAGATTCTTTCGAAATTGGTCCAGCCACCAGGAGATGAGTTTCTATTCTGACTATAATAGTTAAGATTTTAGAATTCTCCGCTTTTATTAAACTCAATATCAAGCTGCATTCAAAATTTCATGTTGATATCATGAATGGAACTACTATTTTTTTTAGTTTTAAATTTTCATACGACACAATCCATTCGTTAGTTCGATTTAGCGTTATGTACAATTTCGATTAATTTTTCCCATGTAACTTTTTTTTTATCATTCGTAGAGAAATGTCGCATTCTAGAAAAGTTCTTAGAATTTAATTTTCTACAAATCTAGATTCTTTCGAAATTGGTCCAGCCACCAGGAGATGAGTTTCTATTCTGACTATAATAGTTAAGATTTTAGAATTCTCCGCTTTTATTAACCTCAATATCAAGCTGCATTCAAAATTTCATGTTGATATCATGAATGGAAGTACTAATTTTTTTAGTTTTAAATTTTCATACGACACAATCCATTCGTTAGTTCGATTTAGCGTTATGTACAATTTCGATTAATTTTTCCCATGTAACTTTTTTTTTATCATTCGTAGAGAAATGTCGCATTCTAGAAAAGTTCTTAGAATTTAATTTTCTACAAATCTAGATTCTTTCGAAATTGGTCCAGCCACCAGGAGATGAGTTTCTATTCTGACTATAATAGTTAAGATTTTAGAATTCTCCGCTTTTATTAACCTCAATATCAAGCTGCATTCAAAATTTCATGTTGATATCATGAATGGAAGTACTATTTTTTTTAGTTTTAAATTTTCATACGACACAATCCATTCGTTAGTTCGATTTAGCGTTATGTACAATTTCGATTAATTTTTCCCATGTAACTTTTTTTTTATCATTCGTAGAGAAATGTCGCATTCTAGAAAAGTTCTTAGAATTTAATTTTCTACAAATCTAGATTCTTTCGAAATTGGTCCAGCCACCAGGAGATGAGTTTCTATTCCGACTATAATAGTTAAGATTTTAGAATTCTCCGCTTTTATTAACCTCAATATCAAGCTGCATTCAAAATTTCATGTTGATATTATGAATGGAAGTACTATTTTTTTTAGTTTTAAATTTTCATACGACACAATCCATTCGTTAGTTCGATTTAGCGTTATGTACAATTTCGATTAATTTTTCCCATGTAACTTTTTTTTTATCATTCCTAGAGAAATGTCGCATTCTAGAAAAGTTCTTAGAATTTAATTTTCTACAAATCTAGATTCTTTCGAAATTGGTCCAGCCACCAGGAGATGAGTTTCTATTCTGACTATAATAGTTAAGATTTTAGAATTCTCCGCTTTTATTAACCTCAATATCAAGCTGCATTCAAAATTTCATGTTGATATCATGAATGGAAGTACTATTTTTTTTAGTTTTAAATTTTCATACGACACAATCCATTCGTTAGTTCGATTTAGCGTTATGTACAATTTCGATTAATTTTTCCCATGTAACTTTTTTTTTATCATTCCTAGAGAAATGTCGCATTCTAGAAAAGTTCTTAGAATTTAATTTTCTACAAATCTAGATTCTTTCGAAATTGGTCCAGCCACCAGGAGATGAGTTTCTATTCTGACTATAATAGTTAAGATTTTAGAATTCTCCGCTTTTATTAACCTCAATATCAAGCTGCATTCAAAATTTCATGTTGATATCATGAATGGAAGTACTATTTTTTTTAGTTTTAAATTTTCATACGACACAATCCATTCGTTAGTTCGATTTAGCGTTATGTACAATTTCGATTAATTTTTCCCATGTAACTTTTTTTTTATCATTCGTAGAGAAATGTCGCATTCTAGAAAAGTTCTTAGAATTTAATTTTCTACAAATCTAGATTCTTTCGAAATTGGTCCAGCCACCAGGAGATGAGTTTCTATTCTGACTATAATAGTTAAGATTTTAGAATTCTCCGCTTTTATTAACCTCAATATCAAGCTGCATTCAAAATTTCATGTTGATATCATGAATGGAAGTACTATTTTTTTTAGTTTTAAATTTTCATACGACACAATCCATTCGTTAGTTCGATTTAGCGTTATGTACAATTTCGATTAATTTTTCCCATGTAACTTTTTTTTTATCATTCGTAGAGAAATGTCGCATTCTAGAAAAGTTCTTAGAATTTAATTTTCTACAAATCTAGATTCTTTCGAAATTGGTCCAGCCACCAGGAGATGAGTTTCTATTCCGACTATAATAGTTAAGATTTTAGAATTCTCCGCTTTTATTAACCTCAATATCAAGCTGCATTCAAAATTTCATGTTGATATCATGAATGGAAGTACTAATTTTTTGAGTTTTAAATTTTCATACGACACAATCCATTCGTTAGTTCGATTTAGCGTTATGTACAATTTCGATTAATTTTTCCCATGTAACTTTTTTTTTATCATTCGTAGAGAAATGTCGCATTCTAGAAAAGTTCTTAGAATTTAATTTTCTACAAATCTAGATTCTTTCGAAATTGGTCCAGCCACCAGGAGATGAGTTTCTATTCTGACTATAATAGTTAAGATTTTAGAATTCTCCGCTTTTATTAACCTCAATATCAAGCTGCATTCAAAATTTCATGTTGATATCATGAATGGAAGTACTATTTTTTTTAGTTTTAAATTTTCATACGACACAATCCATTCGTTAGTTCGATTTAGCGTTATGTACAATTTCGATTAATTTTTCCCATGTAACTTTTTTTTTATCATTCCTAGAGAAATGTCGCATTCTAGAAAAGTTCTTAGAATTTAATTTTCTACAAATCTAGATTCTTTCGAAATTGGTCCAGCCACCAGGAGATGAGTTTCTATTCTGACTATAATAGTTAAGATTTTAGAATTCTCCGCTTTTATTAACCTCAATATCAAGCTGCATTCAAAATTTCATGTTGATATCATGAATGGAAGTACTAATTTTTTTAGTTTTAAATTTTCATACGACACAATCCATTCGTTAGTTCGATTTAGCGTTATGTACAATTTCGATTAATTTTTCCCATGTAACTTTTTTTTTATCATTCGTAGAGAAATGTCGCATTCTAGAAAAGTTCTTAGAATTTAATTTTCTACAAATCTAGATTCTTTCGAAATTGGTCCAGCCACCAGGAGATGAGTTTCTATTCTGACTATAATAGTTAAGATTTTAGAATTCTCCGCTTTTATTAACCTCAATATCAAGCTGCATTCAAAATTTCATGTTGATATCATGAATGGAAGTACTAATTTTTTTAGTTTTAAATTTTCATACGACACAATCCATTCGTTAGTTCGATTTAGCGTTATGTACAATTTCGATTAATTTTTCCCATGTAACTTTTTTTTTATCATTCGTAGAGAAATGTCGCATTCTAGAAAAGTTCTTAGAATTTAATTTTCTACAAATCTAGATTCTTTCGAAATTGGTCCAGCCACCAGGAGATGAGTTTCTATTCTGACTATAATAGTTAAGATTTTAGAATTCTCCGCTTTTATTAACCTCAATATCAAGCTGCATTCAAAATTTCATGTTGATATCATGAATGGAAGTACTAATTTTTTTAGTTTTAAATTTTCATACGACACAATCCATTCGTTAGTTCGATTTAGCGTTATGTACAATTTCGATTAATTTTTCCCATGTAACTTTTTTTTTATCATTCGTAGAGAAATGTCGCATTCTAGAAAAGTTCTTAGAATTTAATTTTCTACAAATCTAGATTCTTTCGAAATTGGTCCAGCCACCAGGAGATGAGTTTCTATTCCGACTATAATAGTTAAGATTTTAGAATTCTCCGCTTTTATTAACCTCAATATCAAGCTGCATTCAAAATTTCATGTTGATATCATGAATGGAAGTACTATTTTTTTTAGTTTTAAATTTTCATACGACACAATCCATTCGTTAGTTCGATTTAGCGTTATGTACAATTTCGATTAATTTTTCCCATGTAACTTTTTTTTTATCATTCCTAGAGAAATGTCGAATTCTAGAAAAGTTCTTAGAATTTAATTTTCTACAAATCTAGATTCTTTCGAAATTGGTCCAGCCACCAGGAGATGAGTTTCTATTCTGACTATAATAGTTAAGATTTTAGAATCCTCCGCTTTTATCAACCTCAATATCAAGCTGCATTCAAAATTTCATGTTGATATCATGAATGGAAGTACTATTTTTTTTAGTTTTAAATTTTCATACGACACAATCCATTCGTTAGTTCGATTTAGCGTTATGTACAATTTCGATTAATTTTTCCCATGTAACTTTTTTTTTATCATTCGTAGAGAAATGTCGCATTCTAGAAAAGTTCTTAGAATTTAATTTTCTACAAATCTAGATTCTTTCGAAATTGGTCCAGCCACCAGGAGATGAGTTTCTATTCTGACTATAATAGTTAAGATTTTAGAATTCTCCGCTTTTATTAACCTCAATATCAAGCTGCATTCAAAATTTCATGTTGATATCATGAATGGAAGTACTAATTTTTTTAGTTTTAAATTTTCATACGACACAATCCATTCGTTAGTTCGATTTAGCGTTATGTACAATTTCGATTAATTTTTCCCATGTAACTTTTTTTTTATCATTCGTAGAGAAATGTCGCATTCTAGAAAAGTTCTTAGAATTTAATTTTCTACAAATCTAGATTCTTTCGAAATTGGTCCAGCCACCAGGAGATGAGTTTCTATTCCGACTATAATAGTTAAGATTTTAGAATTCTCCGCTTTTATTAACCTCAATATCAAGCTGCATTCAAAATTTCATGTTGATATCATGAATGGAAGTACTAATTTTTTTAGTTTTAAATTTTCATACGACACAATCCATTCGTTAGTTCGATTTAGCGTTATGTACAATTTCGATTAATTTTTCCCATGTAACTTTTTTTTTATCATTCCTAGAGAAATGTCGCATTCTAGAAAAGTTCTTAGAATTTAATTTTCTACAAATCTAGATTCTTTCGAAATTGGTCCAGCCACCAGGAGATGAGTTTCTATTCCGACTATAATAGTTAAGATTTTAGAATTCTCCGCTTTTATTAACCTCAATATCAAGCTGCATTCAAAATTTCATGTTGATATCATGAATGGAAGTACTATTTTTTTTAGTTTTAAATTTTCATACGACACAATCCATTCGTTAGTTCGATTTAGCGTTATGTACAATTTCGATTAATTTTTCCCATGTAACTTTTTTTTATCATTCCTAGAGAAATGTCGCATTCTAGAAAAGTTCTTAGAATTTAATTTTCTACAAATCTAGATTCTTTCGAAATTGGTCCAGCCACCAGGAGATGAGTTTCTATTCTGACTATAATAGTTAAGATTTTAGAATTCTCCGCTTTTATTAACCTCAATATCAAGCTGCATTCAAAATTTCATGTTGATATCATGAATGGAAGTACTATTTTTTTTAGTTTTAAATTTTCATACGACACAATCCATTCGTTAGTTCGATTTAGCGTTATGTACAATTTCGATTAATTTTTCCCATGTAACTTTTTTTTTTATCATTCCTAGAGAAATGTCGCATTCTAGAAAAGTTCTTAGAATTTAATTTTCTACAAATCTAGATTCTTTCGAAATTGGTCCAGCCACCAGGAGATGAGTTTCTATTCTGACTATAATAGTTAAGATTTTAGAATTCTCCGCTTTTATTAACCTCAATATCAAGCTGCATTCAAAATTTCATGTTGATATCATGAATGGAAGTACTATTTTTTTAAGTTTTAAATTTTCATACGACACAATCCATTCGTTAGTTCGATTTAGCGTTATGTACAATTTCGATTAATTTTTCCCATGTAACTTTTTTTTTATCATTCGTAGAGAAATGTCGCATTCTAGAAAAGTTCTTAGAATTTAATTTTCTACAAATCTAGATTCTTTCGAAATTGGTCCAGCCACCAGGAGATGAGTTTCTATTCCGACTATAATAGTTAAGATTTTAGAATTCTCCGCTTTTATTAACCTCAATATCAAGCTGCATTCAAAATTTCATGTTGATATCATGAATGGAAGTACTATTTTTTTTAGTTTTAAATTTTCATACGACACAATCCATTCGTTAGTTCGATTTAGCGTTATGTACAATTTCGATTAATTTTTCCCATGTAACTTTTTTTTTATCATTCGTAGAGAAATGTCGCATTCTAGAAAAGTTCTTAGAATTTAATTTTCTACAAATCTAGATTCTTTCGAAATTGGTCCAGCCACCAGGAGATGAGTTTCTATTCCGACTATAATAGTTAAGATTTTAGAATTCTCCGCTTTTATTAACCTCAATATCAAGCTGCATTCAAAATTTCATGTTGATATCATGAATGGAAGTACTATTTTTTTTAGTTTTAAATTTTCATACGACACAATCCATTCGTTAGTTCGATTTAGCGTTATGTACAATTTCGATTAATTTTTCCCATGTAACTTTTTTTTATCATTCGTAGAGAAATGTCGCATTCTAGAAAAGTTCTTAGAATTTAATTTTCTACAAATCTAGATTCTTTCGAAATTGGTCCAGCCACCAGGAGATGAGTTTCTATTCTGACTATAATAGTTAAGATTTTAGAATTCTCCGCTTTTATTAACCTCAATATCAAGCTGCATTCAAAATTTCATGTTGATATCATGAATGGAAGTACTATTTTTTTTAGTTTTAAATTTTCATACGACACAATCCATTCGTTAGTTCGATTTAGCGTTATGTACAATTTCGATTAATTTTTCCCATGTAACTTTTTTTTTATCATTCCTAGAGAAATGTCGCATTCTAGAAAAGTTCTTAGAATTTAATTTTCTACAAATCTAGATTCTTTCGAAATTGGTCCAGCCACCAGGAGATGAGTTTCTATTCCGACTATAATAGTTAAGATTTTAGAATTCTCCGCTTTTATTAACCTCAATATCAAGCTGCATTCAAAATTTCATGTTGATATCATGAATGGAAGTACTATTTTTTTTAGTTTTAAATTTTCATACGACACAATCCATTCGTTAGTTCGATTTAGCGTTATGTACAATTTCGATTAATTTTTCCCATGTAACTTTTTTTTTATCATTCGTAGAGAAATGTCGCATTCTAGAAAAGTTCTTAGAATTTAATTTTCTACAAATCTAGATTCTTTCGAAATTGGTCCAGCCACCAGGAGATCAGTTTCTATTCTGACTATAATAGTTAAGATTTTAGAATTCTCCGCTTTTATTAACCTCAATATCAAGCTGCATTCAAAATTTCATGTTGATATCATGAATGGAAGTACTAATTTTTTTAGTTTTAAATTTTCATACGACACAATCCATTCGTTAGTTCGATTTAGCGTTATGTACAATTTCGATTAATTTTTCCCATGTAACTTTTTTTTTATCATTCGTAGAGAAATGTCGCATTCTAGAAAAGTTCTTAAAATTTAATTTTCTACAAATCTAGATTCTTTCGAAATTGGTCCAGCGACCAGGAGATGAGTTTCTATTCTGACTATAATAGTTAAGATTTTAGAATTCTCCGCTTTTATTAACCTCAATATCAAGCTGCATTCAAAATTTCATGTTGATATCATGAATGGAAGTACTATTTTTTTTAGTTTTAAATTTTCATACGACACAATCCATTCGTTAGTTCGATTTAGCGTTATGTACAATTTCGATTAATTTTTCCCATGTAACTTTTTTTTTATCATTCCTAGAGAAATGTCGCATTCTAGAAAAGTTCTTAGAATTTAATTTTCTACAAATCTAGATTCTTTCGAAATTGGTCCAGCCACCAGGAGATGAGTTTCTATTCTGACTATAATAGTTAAGATTTTAGAATTCTCCGCTTTTATTAACCTCAATATCAAGCTGCATTCAAAATTTCATGTTGATATCATGAATGGAAGTACTATTTTTTTTAGTTTTAAATTTTCATACGACACAATCCATTCGTTAGTTCGATTTAGCGTTATGTACAATTTCGATTAATTTTTCCCATGTAACTTTTTTTTTATCATTCCTAGAGAAATGTCGCATTCTAGAAAAGTTCTTAGAATTTAATTTTCTACAAATCTAGATTCTTTCGAAATTGGTCCAGCCACCAGGAGATGAGTTTCTATTCTGACTATAATAGTTAAGATTTTAGAATTCTCCGCTTTTATTAACCTCAATATCAAGCTGCATTCAAAATTTCATGTTGATATCATGAATGGAAGTACTATTTTTTTTAGTTTTAAATTTTCATACGACACAATCCATTCGTTAGTTCGATTTAGCGTTATGTACAATTTCGATTAATTTTTCCCATGTAACTTTTTTTTTATCATTCGTAGAGAAATGTCGCATTCTAGAAAAGTTCTTAGAATTTAATTTTCTACAAATCTAGATTCTTTCGAAATTGGTCCAGCCACCAGGAGATGAGTTTCTATTCTGACTATAATAGTTAAGATTTTAGAATTCTCCGCTTTTATTAACCTCAATATCAAGCTGCATTCAAAATTTCATGTTGATATCATGAATGGAAGTACTATTTTTTTTAGTTTTAAATTTTCATACGACACAATCCATTCGTTAGTTCGATTTAGCGATATGTACAATTTCGATTAATTTTTCCCATGTAACTTTTTTTTTATCATTCCTAGAGAAATGTCGCATTCTAGAAAAGTTCTTAGAATTTAATTTTCTACAAATCTAGATTCTTTCGAAATTGGTCCAGCCACCAGGAGATGAGTTTCTATTCCGACTATAATAGTTAAGATTTTAGAATTCTCCGCTTTTATTAACCTCAATATCAAGCTGCATTCAAAATTTCATGTTGATATCATGAATGGAAGTACTATTTTTTTTAGTTTTAAATTTTCATACGACACAATCCATTCGTTAGTTCGATTTAGCGTTATGTACAATTTCGATTAATTTTTCCCATGTAACTTTTTTTTTATCATTCCTAGAGAAATGTCGCATTCTAGAAAAGTTCTTAGAATTTAATTTTCTACAAATCTAGATTCTTTCGAAATTGGTCCAGCCACCAGGAGATGAGTTTCTATTCCGACTATAATAGTTAAGATTTTAGAATTCTCCGCTTTTATTAACCTCAATATCAAGCTGCATTCAAAATTTCATGTTGATATCATGAATGGAAGTACTAATTTTTTTAGTTTTAAATTTTCATACGACACAATCCATTCGTTAGTTCGATTTAGCGTTATGTACAATTTCGATTAATTTTTCCCATGTAACTTTTTTTTTATCATTCGTAGAGAAATGTCGCATTCTAGAAAAGTTCTTAGAATTTAATTTTCTACAAATCTAGATTCTTTCGAAATTGGTCCAGCCACCAGGAGATGAGTTTCTATTCTGACTATAATAGTTAAGATTTTAGAATTCTCCGCTTTTATTAACCTCAATATCAAGCTGCATTCAAAATTTCATGTTGATATCATGAATGGAAGTACTATTTTTTTTAGTTTTAAATTTTCATACGACACAATCCATTCGTTAGTTCGATCTAGCGTTATGTACAATTTCGATTAATTTTTCCCATGTAACTTTTTTTTTATCATTCGTAGAGAAATGTCGCATTCTAGAAAAGTTCTTAGAATTTAATTTTCTACAAATCTAGATTCTTTCGAAATTGTTCCAGCCACCAGGAGATGAGTTTCTATTCCGACTATAATAGTTAAGATTTTAGAATTCTCCGCTTTTATTAACCTCAATATCAAGCTGCATTCAAAATTTCATGTTGATATCATGAATGGAAGTACTATTTTTTTTAGTTTTAAATTTTCATACGACACAATCCATTCGTTAGTTCGATTTAGCGTTATGTACAATTTCGATTAATTTTTCCCATGTAACTTTTTTTTTATCATTCGTAGAGAAATGTCGCATTCTAGAAAAGTTCTTAGAATTTAATTTTCTACAAATCTAGATTCTTTCGAAATTGGTCTAGCCACCAGGAGATGAGTTTCTATTCTGACTATAATAGTTAAGATTTTAGAATTCTCCGCTTTTATTAACCTCAATATCAAGCTGCATTCAAAATTTCATGTTGATATCATGAATGGAAGTACTATTTTTTTTAGTTTTAAATTTTCATACGACACAATCCATTCGTTAGTTCGATTTAGCGTTATGTACAATTTCGATTAATTTTTCCCATGTAACTTTTTTTTTATCATTCGTAGAGAAATGTCGCATTCTAGAAAAGTTCTTAGAATTTAATTTTCTACAAATCTAGATTCTTTCGAAATTGGTCCAGCCACCAGGAGATGAGTTTCTATTCCGACTATAATAGTTAAGATTTTAGAATTCTCCGTTTTTATTAACCTCAATATCAAGCTGCATTCAAAATTTCATGTTGATATCATGAATGGAAGTACTAATTTTTTTAGTTTTAAATTTTCATACGACACAATCCATTCGTTAGTTCGATTTAGCGTTATGTACAATTTCGATTAATTTTTCCCATGTAACTTTTTTTTTATCATTCGTAGAGAAATGTCGCATTCTAGAAAAGTTCTTAGAATTTAATTTTCTACAAATCTAGATTCTTTCGAAATTGGTCCAGCCACCAGGAGATGAGTTTCTATTCTGACTATAATAGTTAAGATTTTAGAATTCTCCGCTTTTATTAATCTCAATATCAAGCTGCATTCAAAATTTCATGTTGATATCATGAATGGAAGTACTAATTTTTTTAGTTTTAAATTTTCATACGACACAATCCATTCGTTAGTTCGATTTAGCGTTATGTACAATTTCGATTAATTTTTCCCATGTAACTTTTTTTTTATCATTCGTAGAGAAATGTCGCTTTCTAGAAAAGTTCTTAGAATTTAATTTTCTACAAATCTAGATTCTTTCGAAATTGGTCCAGCCACCAGGAGATGAGTTTCTATTCCGACTATAATAGTTAAGATTTTAGAATTATCCGCTTTTATTAACCTCAATATCAAGCTGCATTCAAAATTTCATGTTGATATCATGAATGGAAGTACTAATTTTTTTAGTTTTAAATTTTCATACGACACAATCCATTCGTTAGTTCGATTTAGCGTTATGTACAATTTCGATTAATTTTTCCCATGTAACTTTTTTTTTATCATTCGTAGAGAAATGTCGCATTCTAGAAAAGTTCTTAGAATTTAATTTTCTACAAATCTAGATTCTTTCGAAATTGGTCCAGCCACCAGGAGATGAGTTTCTATTCCGACTATAATAGTTAAGATTTTAGAATTCTCCGCTTTTATTAACCTCAATATCAAGCTGCATTCAAAATTTCATGTTGATATCATGAATGGAAGTACTATTTTTTTTAGTTTTAAATTTTCATACGACACAATCCATTCGTTAGTTCGATTTAGCGTTATGTACAATTTCGATTAATTTTTCCCATGTAACTTTTTTTTTATCATTCCTAGAGAAATGTCGCATTCTAGAAAAGTTCTTAGAATTTAATTTTCTACAAATCTAGATTCTTTCGAAATTGGTCCAGCCACCAGGAGATGAGTTTCTATTCCGACTATGATAGTTAAGATTTTAGAATTCTCCGCTTTTATTAACCTCAATATCAAGCTGCATTCAAAATTTCATGTTGATATCATGAATGGAAGTACTATTTTTTTTAGTTTTAAATTTTCATACGACACAATCCATTCGTTAGTTCGATTTAGCGTTATGTACAATTTCGATTAATTTTTCCCATGTAACTTTTTTTTTATCATTCGTAGAGAAATGTCGCATTCTAGAAAAGTTCTTAGAATTTAATTTTCTACAAATCTAGATTCTTTCGAAATTGGTCCAGCCACCAGGAGATGAGTTTCTATTCCGACTATAATAGTTAAGATTTTAGAATTCTCCGCTTTTATTAACCTCAATATCAAGCTGCATTCAAAATTTCATGTTGATATCATGAATGGAAGTACTAATTTTTTTAGTTTTAAATTTTCATACGACACAATCCATTCGTTAGTTCGATTTAGCGTTATGTACAATTTCGATTAATTTTTCCCATGTAACTTTTTTTTTATCATTCGTAGAGAAATGTCGCATTCTAGAAAAGTTCTTAGAATTTAATTTTCTACAAATCTAGATTCTTTCGAAATTGGTCCAGCCACCAGGAGATGAGTTTCTATTCCGACTATAATAGTTAAGATTTTAGAATTCTCCGCTTTTATTAACCTCAATATCAAGCTGCATTCAAAATTTCATGTTGATATCATGAATGGAAGTACTAATTTTTTTAGTTTTAAATTTTCATACGGCACAATCCATTCGTTAGTTCGATTTAGCGTTATGTACAATTTCGATTAATTTTTCCCATGTAACTTTTTTTTTATCATTCCTAGAGAAATGTCGCTTTCTAGAAAAGTTCTTAGAATTTAATTTTCTACAAATCTAGATTCTTTCGAAATTGGTCCAGCCACCAGGAGATGAGTTTCTATTCCGACTATAATAGTTAAGATTTTAGTATTCTCCGCTTTTATTAACCTCAATATCAAGCTGCATTCAAAATTTCATGTTGATATCATGAATGGAAGTACTATTTTTTTTAGTTTTAAATTTTCATACGACACAATCCATTCGTTAGTTCGATTTAGCGTTATGTACAATTTCGATTAATTTTTCCCATGTAACTTTTTTTTTATCATTCGTAGAGAAATGTCGCATTCTAGAAAAGTTCTTAGAATTTAATTTTCTACAAATCTAGATTCTTTCGAAATTGGTCCAGCCACCAGGAGATGAGTTTCTATTCCGACTATAATAGTTAAGATTTTAGAATTCTCCGCTTTTATTAACCTCAATATCAAGCTGCATTCAAAATTTCATGTTGATATCATGAATGGAAGTACTATTTTTTTTAGTTTTAAATTTTCATACGACACAATCCATTCGTTAGTTCGATTTAGCGTTATGTACAATTTCGATTAATTTTTCCCATGTAACTTTTTTTTTATCATTCCTAGAGAAATGTCGCATTCTAGAAAAGTTCTTAGAATTTAATTTTCTACAAATCTAGATTCTTTCGAAATTGGTCCAGCCACCAGGAGATGAGTTTCTATTCTGACTATAATAGTTAAGATTTTAGAATTCTCCGCTTTTATTAACCTCAATATCAAGCTGCATTCAAAATTTCATGTTGATATCATGAATGGAAGTACTATTTTTTTTAGTTTTAAATTTTCATACGACACAATCCATTCGTTAGTTCGATTTAGCGTTATGTACAATTTCGATTAATTTTTCCCATGTAACTTTTTTTTATCATTCGTAGAGAAATGTCGCATTCTAGAAAAGTTCTTAGAATTTAATTTTCTACAAATCTAGATTCTTTCGAAATTGGTCCAGCCACCAGGAGATGAGTTTCTATTCTGACTATAATAGTTAAGATTTTAGAATTCTCCGCTTTTATTAACCTCAATATCAAGCTGCATTCAAAATTTCATGTTGATATCATGAATGGAAGTACTAATTTTTTTAGTTTTAAATTTTCATACGACACAATCCATTCGTTAGTTCGATTTAGCGTTATGTACAATTTCGATTAATTTTTCCCATGTAACTTTTTTTTTATCATTCGTAGAGAAATGTCGCATTCTAGAAAAGTTCTTAGAATTTAATTTTCTACAAATCTAGATTCTTTCGAAATTGGTCCAGCCACCAGGAGATGAGTTTCTATTCCGACTATAATAGTTAAGATTTTAGAATTCTCCGCTTTTATTAACCTCAATATCAAGCTGCATTCAAAATTTCATGTTGATATCATGAATGGAAGTACTAATTTTTTTAGTTTTAAATTTTCATACGACACAATCCATTCGTTAGTTCGATTTAGCGTTATGTACAATTTCGATTAATTTTTCCCATGTAACTTTTTTTTTATCATTCCTAGAGAAATGTCGCATTCTAGAAAAGTTCTTAGAATTTAATTTTCTACAAATCTAGATTCTTTCGAAATTGGTCCAGCCACCATTAGATGAGTTTCTATTCTGACTATAATAGTTAAGATTTTAGAATTCTCCGCTTTTATTAACCTCAATATCAAGCTGCATTCAAAATTTCATGTTGATATCATGAATGGAAGTACTATTTTTTTGAGTTTTAAATTTTCATACGACACAATCCATTCGTTAGTTCGATTTAGCGTTATGTACAATTTCGATTAATTTTTCCCATGTAACTTTTTTTTTATCATTCGTAGAGAAATGTCGCATTCTAGAAAAGTTCTTAGAATTTAATTTTCTACAAATCTAGATTCTTTCGAAATTGGTCCAGCCACCAGGAGATGAGTTTCTATTCTGACTATAATAGTTAAGATTTTAGAATTCTCCGCTTTTATTAACCTCAATATCAAGCTGCATTCAAAATTTCATGTTGATATCATGAATGGAAGTACTATTTTTTTTAGTTTTAAATTTTCATACGACACAATCCATTCGTTAGTTCGATTTAGCGTTATGTACAATTTCGATTAATTTTTCCCATGTAACTTTTTTTTTATCATTCGTAGAGAAATGTCGCATTCTAGAAAAGTTCTTAGAATTTAATTTTCTACAAATCTAGATTCTTTCGAAATTGGTCCAGCCACCAGGAGATGAGTTTCTATTCCGACTATAATAGTTAAGATTTTAGAATTCTCCGCTTTTATTAACCTCAATATCAAGCTGCATTCAAAATTTCATGTTGATATCATGAATGGAAGTACTAATTTTTTTAGTTTTAAATTTTCATACGACACAATCCATTCGTTAGTTCGATTTAGCGTTATGTACAATTTCGATTAATTTTTCCCATGTAACTTTTTTTTTATCATTCCTAGAGAAATGTCGCATTCTAGAAAAGTTCTTAGAATTTAATTTTCTACAAATCTAGATTCTTTCGAAATTGGTCCAGCCACCAGGAGATGAGTTTCTATTCCGACTATAATAGTTAAGATTTTAGAATTCTCCGCTTTTATTAACCTCAATATCAAGCTGCATTCAAAATTTCATGTTGATATCATGAATGGAAGTACTATTTTTTTTAGTTTTAAATTTTCATACGACACAATCCATTCGTTAGTTCGATTTAGCGTTATGTACAATTTCGATTAATTTTTCCCATGTAACTTTTTTTTTATCATTCGTAGAGAAATGTCGCATTCTAGAAAAGTTCTTAGAATTTAATTTTCTACAAATCTAGATTCTTTCGAAATTGGTCCAGCCACCAGGAGATGAGTTTCTATTCCGACTATAATAGTTAAGATTTTAGAATTCTCCGCTTTTATTAACCTCAATATCAAGCTGCATTCAAAATTTCATGTTGATATCATGAATGGAAGTACTATTTTTTTTAGTTTTAAATTTTCATACGACACAATCCATTCGTTAGTTCGATTTAGCGTTATGTACAATTTCGATTAATTTTTCCCATGTAACTTTTTTTTTATCATTCCTAGAGAAATGTCGCATTCTAGAAAAGTTCTTAGAATTTAATTTTCTACAAATCTAGATTCTTTCGAAATTGGTCCAGCCACCAGGAGATGAGTTTCTATTCTGACTATAATAGTTAAGATTTTAGAATTCTCCGCTTTTATTAACCTCAATATCAAGCTGCATTCAAAATTTCATGTTGATATCATGAATGGAAGTACTAATTTTTTTAGTTTTAAATTTTCATACGACACAATCCATTCGTTAGTTCGATTTAGCGTTATGTACAATTTCGATTAATTTTTCCCATGTAACTTTTTTTTTATCATTCGTAGAGAAATGTCGCATTCTAGAAAAGTTCTTAGAATTTAATTTTCTACAAATCTAGATTCTTTCGAAATTGGTCCAGCCACCAGGAGATGAGTTTCTATTCTGACTATAATAGTTAAGATTTTAGAATTCTCCGCTTTTATTAACCTCAATATCAAGCTGCATTCAAAATTTCATGTTGATATCATGAATGGAAGTACTAATTTTTTTAGTTTTAAATTTTCATACGACACAATCCATTCGTTAGTTCGATTTAGCGTTATGTACAATTTCGATTAATTTTTCCCATGTAACTTTTTTTTTATCATTCCTAGAGAAATGTCGCATTCTAGAAAAGTTCTTAGAATTTAATTTTCTACAAATCTAGATTCTTTCGAAATTGGTCCAGCCACCAGGAGATGAGTTTCTATTCTGACTATAATAGTTAAGATTTTAGAATTCTCCGCTTTTATTAACCTCAATATCAAGCTGCATTCAAAATTTCATGTTGATATCATGAATGGAAGTACTATTTTTTTTAGTTTTAAATTTTCATACGACACAATCCATTCGTTAGTTCGATTTAGCGTTATGTACAATTTCGATTAATTTTTCCCATGTAACTTTTTTTTTATCATTCGTAGAGAAATGTCGCATTCTAGAAAAGTTCTTAGAATTTAATTTTCTACAAATCTAGATTCTTTCGAAATTGGTCCAGCCACCAGGAGATGAGTTTCTATTCTGACTATAATAGTTAAGATTTTAGAATTCTCCGCTTTTATTAACCTCAATATCAAGCTGCATTCAAAATTTCATGTTGATATCATGAATGGAAGTACTAATTTTTTTAGTTTTAAATTTTCATACGACACAATCCATTCGTTAGTTCGATTTAGCGTTATGTACAATTTCGATTAATTTTTCCCATGTAACTTTTTTTTTATCATTCCTAGAGAAATGTCGCATTCTAGAAAAGTTCTTAGAATTTAATTTTCTACAAATCTAGATTCTTTCGAAATTGTTCCAGCCACCAGGAGATGAGTTTCTATTCTGACTATAATAGTTAAGATTTTAGAATTCTCCGCTTTTATTAACCTCAATATCAAGCTGCATTCAAAATTTCATGTTGATATCATGAATGGAAGTACTAATTTTTTTAGTTTTAAATTTTCATACGACACAATCCATTCGTTAGTTCGATTTAGCGTTATGTACAATTTCGATTAATTTTTCCCATGTAACTTTTTTTTTATCATTCGTAGAGAAATGTCGCATTCTAGAAAAGTTCTTAGAATTTAATTTTCTACAAATCTAGATTCTTTCGAAATTGGTCCAGCCACCAGGAGATGAGTTTCTATTCTGACTATAATAGTTAAGATTTTAGAATTCTCCGCTTTTATTAACCTCAATATCAAGCTGCATTCAAAATTTCATGTTGATATCATGAATGGAAGTACTATTTTTTTTAGTTTTAAATTTTCATACGACACAATCCATTCGTTAGTTCGATTTAGCGTTATGTACAATTTCGATTAATTTTTCCCATGTAACTTTTTTTTTATCATTCGTAGAGAAATGTCGCATTCTAGAAAAGTTCTTAGAATTTAATTTTCTACAAATCTAGATTCTTTCGAAATTGGTCCAGCCACCAGGAGATGAGTTTCTATTCTGACTATAATAGTTAAGATTTTAGAATTCTCCGCTTTTATTAACCTCAATATCAAGCTGCATTCAAAATTTCATGTTGATATCATGAATGGAAGTACTAATTTTTTTAGTTTTAAATTTTCATACGACACAATCCATTCGTTAGTTCGATTTAGCGTTATGTACAATTTCGATTAATTTTTCCCATGTAACTTTTTTTTTATCATTCCTAGAGAAATGTCGCATTCTAGAAAAGTTCTTAGAATTTAATTTTCTACAAATCTAGATTCTTTCGAAATTGGTCCAGCCACCAGGAGATGAGTTTCTATTCTGACTATAATAGTTAAGATTTTAGAATTCTCCGCTTTTATTAACCTCAATATCAAGCTGCATTCAAAATTTCATGTTGATATCATGAATGGAAGTACTATTTTTTTTAGTTTTAAATTTTCATACGACACAATCCATTCGTTAGTTCGATTTAGCGTTATGTACAATTTCGATTAATTTTTCCCATGTAACTTTTTTTTTATCATTCGTAGAGAAATGTCGCATTCTAGAAAAGTTCTTAGAATTTAATTTTCTACAAATCTAGATTCTTTCGAAATTGGTCCAGCCACCAGGAGATGAGTTTCTATTCCGACTATAATAGTTAAGATTTTAGAATTCTCCGCTTTTATTAACCTCAATATCAAGCTGCATTCAAAATTTCATGTTGATATCATGAATGGAAGTACTATTTTTTTTAGTTTTAAATTTTCATACGACACAATCCATTCGTTAGTTCGATTTAGCGTTATGTACAATTTCGATTAATTTTTCCCATGTAACTTTTTTTTTATCATTCGTAGAGAAATGTCGCATTCTAGAAAAGTTCTTAGAATTTAATTTTCTACAAATCTAGATTCTTTCGAAATTGGTCCAGCCACCAGGAGATGAGTTTCTATTCTGACTATAATAGTTAAGATTTTAGAATTCTCCGCTTTTATTAACCTCAATATCAAGCTGCATTCAAAATTTCATGTTGATATCATGAATGGAAGTACTAATTTTTTTAGTTTTAAATTTTCATACGACACAATCCATTCGTTAGTTCGATTTAGCGTTATGTACAATTTCGATTAATTTTTCCCATGTAACTTTTTTTTTATCATTCGTAGAGAAATGTCGCATTCTAGAAAAGTTCTTAGAATTTAATTTTCTACAAATCTAGATTCTTTCGAAATTGGTCCAGCCACCAGGAGATGAGTTTCTATTCCGACTATAATAGTTAAGATTTTAGAATTCTCCGCTTTTATTAACCTCAATATCAAGCTGCATTCAAAATTTCATGTTGATATCATGAATGGAAGTACTATTTTTTTTAGTTTTAAATTTTCATACGACACAATCCATTCGTTAGTTCGATTTAGCGTTATGTACAATTTCGATTAATTTTTCCCATGTAACTTTTTTTTTATCATTCGTAGAGAAATGTCGCATTCTAGAAAAGTTCTTAGAATTTAATTTTCTACAAATCTAGATTCTTTCGAAATTGGTCCAGCCACCAGGTGATGAGTTTCTATTCTGACTATAATAGTTAAGATTTTAGAATTCTCCGCTTTTATTAACCTCAATATCAAGCTGCATTCAAAATTTCATGTTGATATCATGAATGGAAGTACTAATTTTTTTAGTTTTAAATTTTCATACGACACAATCCATTCGTTAGTTCGATTTAGCGTTATGTACAATTTCGATTAATTTTTCCCATGTAACTTTTTTTTTATCATTCGTAGAGAAATGTCGCATTCTAGAAAAGTTCTTAGAATTTAATTTTCTACAAATCTAGATTCTTTCGAAATTGGTCCAGCCACCAGGAGATGAGTTTCTATTCTGACTATAATAGTTAAGATTTTAGAATTCTCCGCTTTTATTAACCTCAATATCAAGCTGCATTCAAAATTTCATGTTGATATCATGAATGGAAGTACTAATTTTTTTAGTTTTAAATTTTCATACGACACAATCCATTCGTTAGTTCGATTTAGCGTTATGTACAATTTCGATTAATTTTTCCCATGTAACTTTTTTTTTATCATTCGTAGAGAAATGTCGCATTCTAGAAAAGTTCTTAGAATTTAATTTTCTACAAATCTAGATTCTTTCGAAATTGGTCCAGCCACCAGGAGATGAGTTTCTATTCTGACTATAATAGTTAAGATTTTAGAATTCTCCGCTTTTATTAACCTCAATATCAAGCTGCATTCAAAATTTCATGTTGATATCATGAATGGAAGTACTATTTTTTTTAGTTTTAAATTTTCATACGACACAATCCATTCGTTAGTTCGATTTAGCGTTATGTACAATTTCGATTAATTTTTCCCATGTAACTTTTTTTTATCATTCCTAGAGAAATGTCGCATTCTAGAAAAGTTCTTAGAATTTAATTTTCTACAAATCTAGATTCTTTCGAAATTGGTCCAGCCACCAGGAGATGAGTTTCTATTCTGACTATAATAGTTAAGATTTTAGAATTCTCCGCTTTTATTAACCTCAATATCAAGCTGCATTCAAAATTTCATGTTGATATCATGAATGGAAGTACTAATTTTTTTAGTTTTAAATTTTCATACGACACAATCCATTCGTTAGTTCGATTTAGCGTTATGTACAATTTCGATTAATTTTTCCCATGTAACTTTTTTTTTATCATTCGTAGAGAAATGTCGCATTCTAGAAAAGTTCTTAGAATTTAATTTTCTACAAATCTAGATTCTTTCGAAATTGGTCCAGCCACCAGGAGATGAGTTTCTATTCTGACTATAATAGTTAAGATTTTAGAATTCTCCGCTTTTATTTACCTCAATATCAAGCTGCATTCAAAATTTCATGTTGATATCATGAATGGAAGTACTAATTTTTTTAGTTTTAAATTTTCATACGACACAATCCATTCGTTAGTTCGATTTAGCGTTATGTACAATTTCGATTAATTTTTCCCATGTAACTTTTTTTTTATCATTCCTAGAGAAATGTCGCATTCTAGAAAAGTTCTTAGAATTTAATTTTCTACAAATCTAGATTCTTTCGAAATTGGTCCAGCCACCAGGAGATGAGTTTCTATTCTGACTATAATAGTTAAGATTTTAGAATTCTCCGCTTTTATTAACCTCAATATCAAGCTGCATTCAAAATTTCATGTTGATATCATGAATGGAAGTACTATTTTTTTTAGTTTTAAATTTTCATACGACACAATCCATTCGTTAGTTCGATTTAGCGTTATGTACAATTTCGATTAATTTTTCCCATGTAACTTTTTTTTTATCATTCCTAGAGAAATGTCGCATTCTAGAAAAGTTCTTAGAATTTAATTTTCTACAAATCTAGATTCTTTCGAAATTGGTCCAGCCACCAGGAGATGAGTTTCTATTCTGACTATAATAGTTAAGATTTTAGAATTCTCCGCTTTTATTAACCTCAATATCAAGCTGCATTCAAAATTTCATGTTGATATCATGAATGGAAGTACTATTTTTTTAGTTTTAAATTTTCATACGACACAATCCATTCGTTAGTTCGATTTAGCGTTATGTACAATTTCGATTAATTTTTCCCATGTAACTTTTTTTTTATCATTCGTAGAGAAATGTCGCATTCTAGAAAAGTTCTTAGAATTTAATTTTCTACAAATCTAGATTCTTTCGAAATTGGTCCAGCCACCAGGAGATGAGTTTCTATTCTGACTATAATAGTTAAAATTTTAGAATTCTCCGCTTTTATTAACCTCAATATCAAGCTGCATTCAAAATTTCATGTTGATATCATGAATGGAAGTACTAATTTTTTTAGTTTTAAATTTTCATACGACACAATCCATTCGTTAGTTCGATTTAGCGTTATGTACAATTTCGATTAATTTTTCCCATGTAACTTTTTTTTTATCATTCGTAGAGAAATGTCGCATTCTAGAAAAGTTCTTAGAATTTAATTTTCTACAAATCTAGATTCTTTCGAAGTTGGTCCAGCCACCAGGAGATGAGTTTCTATTCTGACTATAATAGTTAAGATTTTAGAATTCTCCGCTTTTATTAACCTCAATATCAAGCTGCATTCAAAATTTCATGTTGATATCATGAATGGAAGTACTATTTTTTTTAGTTTTAAATTTTCATACGACACAATCCATTCGTTAGTTCGATTTAGCGTTATGTACAATTTCGATTAATTTTTCCCATGTAACTTTTTTTTTATCATTCCTAGAGAAATGTCGCATTCTAGAAAAGTTCTTAGAATTTAATTTTCTACAAATCTAGATTCTTTCGAAATTGGTCCAGCTACCAGGAGATGAGTTTCTATTCTGACTATAATAGTTAAGATTTTAGAATTCTCCGCTTTTATTAACCTCAATATCAAGCTGCATTCAAAATTTCATGTTGATATCATGAATGGAAGTACTATTTTTTTTAGTTTTAAATTTTCATACGACACAATCCATTCGTTAGTTCGATTTAGCGTTATGTACAATTTCGATTAATTTTTCCCATGTAACTTTTTTTTTATCATTCGTAGAGAAATGTCGCATTCTAGAAAAGTTCTTAGAATTTAATTTTCTACAAATCTAGATTCTTTCGAAATTGGTCCAGCTACCAGGAGATGAGTTTCTATTCTGACTATAATAGTTAAGATTTTAGAATTCTCCGCTTTTATTAACCTCAATATCAAGCTGCATTCAAAATTTCATGTTGATATCATGAATGGAAGTACTATTTTTTTTAGTTTTAAATTTTCATACGACACAATCCATTCGTTAGTTCGATTTAGCGTTATGTACAATTTCGATTAATTTTTCCCATGTAACTTTTTTTTTATCATTCGTAGAGAAATGTCGCATTCTAGAAAAGTTCTTAGAATTTAATTTTCTACAAATCTAGATTCTTTCGAAATTAATCCAGCCACCAGGAGATGAGTTTCTATTCTGACTATAATAGTTAAGATTTTAGAATTCTCCGCTTTTATTAACCTCAATATCAAGCTGCATTCAAAATTTCATGTTGATATCATGAATGGAAGTACTATTTTTTTTAGTTTTAAATTTTCATACGACACAATCCATTCGTTAGTTCGATTTAGCGTTATGTACAATTTCGATTAATTTTTCCCATGTAACTTTTTTTTTATCATTCGTAGAGAAATGTCGCATTCTAGAAAAGTTCTTAGAATTTAATTTTCTACAAATCTAGATTCTTTCGAAATTGGTCCAGCCACCAGGAGATGAGTTTATATTCTGACTATAATAGTTAAGATTTTAGAATTCTCCGCTTTTATTAACCTCAATATCAAGCTGCATTCAAAATTTCATGTTGATATCATGAATGGAAGTACTATTTTTTTTAGTTTTAAATTTTCATACGACACAATCCATTCGTTAGTTCGATTTAGCGTTATGTACAATTTCGATTAATTTTTCCCATGTAACTTTTTTTTTATCATTCGTAGAGAAATGTCGCTTTCTAGAAAAGTTCTTAGAATTTAATTTTCTACAAATCTAGATTCTTTCGAAATTGGTCCAGCCACCAGGAGATGAGTTTCTATTCTGACTATAATAGTTAAGATTTTAGAATTCTCCGCTTTTATTAACCTCAATATCAAGCTGCATTCAAAATTTCATGTTGATATCATGAATGGAAGTACTATTTTTTTTAGTTTTAAATTTTCATACGACACAATCCATTCGTTAGTTCGATTTAGCGTTATGTACAATTTCGATTAATTTTTCCCATGTAACTTTTTTTTTATCATTCGTAGAGAAATGTCGCATTCTAGAAAAGTTCTTAGAATTTAACTTTCTACAAATCTAGATTCTTTCGAAATTGGTCCAGCCACCAGGAGATGAGTTTCTATTCCGACTATAATAGTTAAGATTTTAGAATTCTCCGCTTTTATTAACCTCAATATCAAGCTGCATTCAAAATTTCATGTTGATATCATGAATGGAAGTACTATTTTTTTTAGTTTTAAATTTTCATACGACACAATCCATTCGTTAGTTCGATTTAGCGTTATGTACAATTTCGATTAATTTTTCCCATGTAACTTTTTTTTTATCATTCGTAGAGAAATGTCGCATTCTAGAAAAGTTCTTAGAATTTAATTTTCTACAAATCTAGATTCTTTCGAAATTGGTCCAGCCACCAGGAGATGAGTTTCTATTCTGACTATAATAGTTAAGATTTTAGAATTCTCCGCTTTTATTAACCTCAATATCAAGCTGCATTCAAAATTTCATGTTGATATCATGAATGGAAGTACTATTTTTTTTAGTTTTAAATTTTCATACGACACAATCCATTCGTTAGTTCGATTTAGCGTTATGTACAATTTCGATTAATTTTTCCCATGTAACTTTTTTTTTATCATTCGTAGAGAAATGTCGCTTTCTAGAAAAGTTCTTAGAATTTAATTTTCTACAAATCTAGATTCTTTCGAAATTGGTCCAGCCACCAGGAGATGAGTTTCTATTCTGACTATAATAGTTAAGATTTTAGAATTCTCCGCTTTTATTAACCTCAATATCAAGCTGCATTCAAAATTTCATGTTGATATCATGAATGGAAGTACTATTTTTTTTAGTTTTAAATTTTCATACGACACAATCCATTCGTTAGTTCGATTTAGCGTTATGTACAATTTCGATTAATTTTTCCCATGTAACTTTTTTTTTATCATTCGTAGAGAAATGTCGCATTCTAGAAAAGTTCTTAGAATTTAATTTTCTACAAATCTAGATTCTTTCGAAATTGGTCCAGCCACCAGGAGATGAGTTTCTATTCTGACTATAATAGTTAAAATTTTAGAATTCTCCGCTTTTATTAACCTCAATATCAAGCTGCATTCAAAATTTCATGTTGATATCATGAATGGAAGTACTATTTTTTTTAGTTTTAAATTTTCATACGACACAATCCATTCGTTAGTTCGATTTAGCGTTATGTACAATTTCGATTAATTTTTCCCATGTAACTTTTTTTTTATCATTCGTAGAGAAATGTCGCATTCTAGAAAAGTTCTTAGAATTTAATTTTCTACAAATCTAGATTCTTTCGAAATTGGTCCAGCCACCAGGAGATGAGTTTCTATTCTGACTATAATAGTTAAGATTTTAGAATTCTCCGCTTTTATTAACCTCAATATCAAGCTGCATTTAAAATTTCATGTTGATATCATGAATGGAAGTACTATTTTTTTTAGTTTTAAATTTTCATACGACACAATCCATTCGTTAGTTCGATTTAGCGTTATGTACAATTTCGATTAATTTTTCCCATGTAACTTTTTTTTTATCATTCGTAGAGAAATGTCGCTTTCTAGAAAAGTTCTTAGAATTTAATTTTCTACAAATCTAGATTCTTTCGAAATTGGTCCAGCCACCAGGAGATGAGTTTCTATTCTGACTATAATAGTTAAGATTTTAGAATTCTCCGCTTTTATTAACCTCAATATCAAGCTGCATTCAAAATTTCATGTTGATATCATGAATGGAAGTACTAATTTTTTTAGTTTTAAATTTTCATACGACACAATCCATTCGTTAGTTCGATTTAGCGTTATGTACAATTTCGATTAATTTTTCCCATGTAACTTTTTTTTTATCATTCGTAGAGAAATGTCGCATTCTAGAAAAGTTCTTAGAATTTAATTTTCTACAAATCTAGATTCTTTCGAAATTGGTCCAGCCACCAGGAGATGAGTTTCTATTCCGACTATAATAGTTAAGATTTTAGAATTCTCCGCTTTTATTAACCTCAATATCAAGCTGCATTCAAAATTTCATGATGATATCATGAATGGAAGTACTATTTTTTTTAGTTTTAAATTTTCATACGACACAATCCATTCGTTAGTTCGATTTAGCGTTATGTACAATTTCGATTAATTTTTCCCATGTAACTTTTTTTTTATCATTCGTAGAGAAATGTCGCATTCTAGAAAAGTTCTTAGAATTTAATTTTCTACAAATCTAGATTCTTTCGAAATTGGTCCAGCCACCAGGAGATGAGTTTCTATTCTGACTATAATAGTTAAGATTTTAGAATTCTCCGCTTTTATTAACCTCAATATCAAGCTGCATTCAAAATTTCATGTTGATATCATGAATGGAAGTACTATTTTTTTTAGTTTTAAATTTTCATACGACACAATCCATTCGTTAGTTCGATTTAGCGTTATGTACAATTTCGATTAATTTTTCCCATGTAACTTTTTTTTTATCATTCCTAGAGAAATGTCGCATTCTAGAAAAGTTCTTAGAATTTAATTTTCTACAAATCTAGATTCTTTCGAAATTGGTCCAGCCACCAGGAGATGAGTTTCTATTCCGACTATAATAGTTAAGATTTTAGAATTCTCCGCTTTTATTAACCTCAATATCAAGCTGCATTCAAAATTTCATGTTGATATCATGAATGGAAGTACTATTTTTTTTAGTTTTAAATTTTCATACGACACAATCCATTCGTTAGTTCGATTTAGCGTTATGTACAATTTCGATTAATTTTTCCCATGTAACTTTTTTTTTAACATTCCTAGAGAAATGTCGCATTCTAGAAAAGTTCTTAGAATTTAATTTTCTACAAATCTAGATTCTTTCGAAATTGCTCCAGCCACCAGGAGATGAGTTTCTATTCCGACTATAATATTTAAGATTTTAGAATTCTCCGCTTTTATTAATCTCAATATCAAGCTGCATTCAAAATTTCATGTTGATATCATGAATGGAAGTACTATTTTTTTTAGTTTTAAATTTTCATACGACACAATCCATTCGTTAGTTCGATTTAGCGTTATGTACAATTTCGATTAATTTTTCCCATGTAACTTTTTTTTTATCATTCCTAGAGAAATGTCGCATTCTAGAAAAGTTCTTAGAATTTAATTTTCTACAAATCTATATAATATAATAAATAATATTTAATTTTCTACAAATCTAGATTCTTTCGAAATTGGTCCAGCCACCAGGAGATGAGTTTCTATTCTGACTATAATAGTTAAGATTTTAGAATTCTCCGCTTTTATTAACCTCAATATCAAGCTGCATTCAAAATTTCATGTTGATATCATGAATGGAAGTACTATTTTTTTTAGTTTTAAATTTTCATACGACACAATCCATTCGTTAGTTCGATTTAGCGTTATGTACAATTTCGATTAATTTTTCCCATGTAACTTTTTTTTTATCATTCGTAGAGAAATGTCGCTTTCTAGAAAAGTTCTTAGAATTTAATTTTCTACAAATCTAGATTCTTTCGAAATTGGTCCAGCCACCAGGAGATGAGTTTCTATTCTGACTATAATAGTTAAGATTTTAGAATTCTCCGCTTTTATTAACCTCAATATCAAGCTGCATTCAAAATTTCATGTTGATATCATGAATGGAAGTACTATTTTTTTTAGTTTTAAATTTTCATACGACACAATCCATTCGTTAGTTCGATTTAGCGTTATGTACAATTTCGATTAATTTTTCCCATGTAACTTTTTTTTTATCATTCGTAGAGAAATGTCGCATTCTAGAAAAGTTCTTAGAATTTAATTTTCTACAAATCTAGATTCTTTCGAAATTGGTCCAGCCACCAGGAGATGAGTTTCTATTCCGACTATAATAGTTAAGATTTTAGAATTCTCCGCTTTTATTAACCTCAATATCAAGCTGCATTCAAAATTTCATGTTGATATCATGAATGGAAGTACTATTTTTTTTAGTTTTAAATTTTCATACGACACAATCCATTCGTTAGTTCGATTTAGCGTTATGTACAATTTCGATTAATTTTTCCCATGTAACTTTTTTTTTATCATTCGTAGAGAAATGTCGCTTTCTAGAAAAGTTCTTAGAATTTAATTTTCTACAAATCTAGATTCTTTCGAAATTGGTCCAGCCACCAGGAGATGAGTTTCTATTCTGACTATAATAGTTAAGATTTTAGAATTCTCCGCTTTTATTAACCTCAATATCAAGCTGCATTCAAAATTTCATGTTGATATCATGAATGGAAGTACTATTTTTTTTAGTTTTAAATTTTCATACGACACAATCCATTCGTTAGTTCGATTTAGCGTTATGTACAATTTCGATTAATTTTTCCCATGTAACTTTTTTTTTATCATTCGTAGAGAAATGTCGCTTTCTAGAAAAGTTCTTAGAATTTAATTTTCTACAAATCTAGATTCTTTCGAAATTGGTCCAGCCACCAGGAGATGAGTTTCTATTCTGACTATAATAGTTAAGATTTTAGAATTCTCCGCTTTTATTAACCTCAATATCAAGCTGCATTCAAAATTTCATGTTGATATCATGAATGGAAGTACTATTTTTTTTAGTTTTAAATTTTCATACGACACAATCCATTCGTTAGTTCGATTTAGCGTTATGTACAATTTCGATTAATTTTTCCCATGTAACTTTTTTTTTATCATTCGTAGAGAAATGTCGCATTCTAGAAAAGTTCTTAGAATTTAATTTTCTACAAATCTAGATTCTTTCGAAATTGGTCCAGCCACCAGGAGATGAGTTTCTATTCTGACTATAATAGTTAAGATTTTAGAATTCTCCGCTTTTATTAACCTCAATATCAAGCTGCATTCAAAATTTCATGTTGATATCATGAATGGAAGTACTATTTTTTTTAGTTTTAAATTTTCATACGACACAATCCATTCGTTAGTTCGATTTAGCGTTATGTACAATTTCGATTAATTTTTCCCATGTAACTTTTTTTTATCATTCGTAGAGAAATGTCGCATTCTAGAAAAGTTCTTAGAATTTAATTTTCTACAAATCTAGATTCTTTCGAAATTGGTCCAGCCACCAGGAGATGAGTTTCTATTCTGACTATAATAGTTAAGATTTTAGAATTCTCCGCTTTTATTAACCTCAATATCAAGCTGCATTCAAAATTTCATGTTGATATCATGAATGGAAGTACTATTTTTTTTAGTTTTAAATTTTCATACGACACAATCCATTCGTTAGTTCGATTTAGCGTTATGTACAATTTCGATTAATTTTTCCCATGTAACTTTTTTTTTATCATTCGTAGAGAAATGTCGCATTCTAGAAAAGTTCTTAGAATTTAATTTTCTACAAATCTAGATTCTTTCGAAATTGGTCCAGCCACCAGGAGATGAGTTTCTATTCTGACTATAATAGTTAAGATTTTAGAATTCTCCGCTTTTATTAACCTCAATATCAAGCTGCATTCAAAATTTCATGTTGATATCATGAATGGAAGTACTATTTTTTTTAGTTTTAAATTTTCATACGACACAATCCATTCGTTAGTTCGATTTAGCGTTATGTACAATTTCGATTAATTTTTCCCATGTAACTTTTTTTTTATCATTCGTAGAGAAATGTCGCTTTCTAGAAAAGTTCTTAGAATTTAATTTCTACAAATCTAGATTCTTTCGAAATTGGTCCAGCCACCAGGAGATGAGTTTCTATTCTGACTATAATAGTTAAGATTTTAGAATTCTCCGCTTTTATTAACCTCAATATCAAGCTGCATTCAAAATTTCATGTTGATATCATGAATGGAAGTACTATTTTTTTTAGTTTTAAATTTTCATACGACACAATCCATTCGTTAGTTCGATTTAGCGTTATGTACAATTTCGATTAATTTTTCCCATGTAACTTTTATCATTTTTTTTTATCATTCCTAGAGAAATGTCGCATTCTAGAAAAGTTCTTAGAATTTAATTTTCTACAAATCTAGATTCTTTCGAAATTGGTCCAGCCACCAGGAGATGAGTTTCTATTCCGACTATAATAGTTAAGATTTTAGAATTCTCCGCTTTTATTAACCTCAATATCAAGCTGCATTCAAAATTTCATGTTGATATCATGAATGGAAGTACTATTTTTTTTAGTTTTAATTTTCATACGACACAATCCATTCGTTAGTTCGATTTAGCGTTATGTACAATTTCGATTAATTTTTCCCATGTAACTTTTTTTTTATCATTCGTAGAGAAATGTCGCATTCTAGAAAAGTTCTTAGAATTTAATTTTCTACAAATCTAGATTCTTTCGAAATTGGTCCAGCCACCAGGAGATGAGTTTCTATTCTGACTATAATAGTTAAGGTTTTAGAATTCTCCGCTTTTATTAACCTCAATATGAAGCTGCATTCAAAATTTCATGTTGATATCATGAATGGAAGTACTATTTTTTTTAGTTTTAAATTTTCATACGACACAATCCATTCGTTAGTTCGATTTAGCGTTATGTACAATTTCGATTAATTTTTCCCATGTAACTTTTTTTTTATCATTCGTAGAGAAATGTCGCATTCTAGAAAAGTTCTTAGAATTTAATTTTCTACAAATCTAGATTCTTTCGAAATTGGTCCAGCCACCAGGAGATGAGTTTCTATTCTGACTATAATAGTTAAGATTTTAGAATTCTCCGCTTTTATTAACCTCAATATCAAGCTGCATTCAAAATTTCATGTTGATATCATGAATGGAAGTACTAATTTTTTTAGTTTTAAATTTTCATACGACACAATCCATTCGTTAGTTCGATTTAGCGTTATGTACAATTTCGATTAATTTTTCCCATGTAACTTTTTTTTTATCATTCGTAGAGAAATGTCGCATTCTAGAAAAGTTCTTAGAATTTAATTTTCTACAAATCTAGATTCTTTCGAAATTGGTCCAGCCACCAGGAGATGAGTTTCTATTCCGACTATAATAGTTAAGATTTTAGAATTCTCCGCTTTTATTAACCTCAATATCAAGCTGCATTCAAAATTTCATGTTGATATCATGAATGGAAGTACTATTTTTTTTAGTTTTAAATTTTCATACGACACAATCCATTCGTTAGTTCGATTTAGCGTTATGTACAATTTCGATTAATTTTTCCCATGTAACTTTTTTTTTATCATTCGTAGAGAAATGTCGCATTCTAGAAAAGTTCTTAGAATTTAATTTTCTACAAATCTAGATTCTTTCGAAATTGGTCCAGCCACCAGGAGATGAGTTTCTATTCTGACTATAATAGTTAAGATTTTAGAATTTTCCGCTTTTATTAACCTCAATATCAAGCTGCATTCAAAATTTCATGTTGATATCATGAATGGAAGTACTATTTTTTTTAGTTTTAAATTTTCATACGACACAATCCATTCGTTAGTTCGATTTAGCGTTATGTACAATTTCGATTAATTTTTCCCATGTAACTTTTTTTTTATCATTCCTAGAGAAATGTCGCATTCTAGAAAAGTTCTTAGAATTTAATTTTCTACAAATCTAGATTCTTCGAAATTGGTCCAGCCACCAGGAGATGAGTTTCTATTCCGACTATAATAGTTAAGATTTTAGAATTCTCCGCTTTTATTAATCTCAATATCAAGCTGCATTCAAAATTTCATGTTGATATCATGAATGGAAGTACTATTTTTTTTAGTTTTAAATTTTCATACGACACAATCCATTCGTTAGTTCGATTTAGCGTTATGTACAATTTCGATTAATTTTTCCCATGTAACTTTTTTTTTAACATTCCTAGAGAAATGTCGCATTCTAGAAAAGTTCTTAGAATTTAATTTTCTACAAATCTAGATTCTTTCGAAATTGGTCCAGCCACCAGGAGATGAGTTTCTATTCCGACTATAATAGTTAAGATTTTAGAATTCTCCGCTTTTATTAATCTCAATATCAAGCTGCATTCAAAATTTCATGTTGATATCATGAATGGAAGTACTATTTTTTTTAGTTTTAAATTTTCATACGACACAATCCATTCGTTAGTTCGATTTAGCGTTATGTACAATTTCGATTAATTTTTCCCATGTAACTTTTTTTTTATCATTCCTAGAGAAATGTCGCATTCTAGAAAAGTTCTTAGAATTTAATTTTCTACAAATCTAGATTCTTTCGAAATTGGTCCAGCCACCAAGAGATGAGTTTCTATTCCGACTATAATAGTTAAGATTTTAGAATTCTCCGCTTTTATTAACCTCAATATAAAGCTGCATTCAAAATTTCATGTTGATATCATGAATGGAAGTACTATTTTTTTTAGTTTTAAATTTTCATACGACACAATCCATTCGTTAGTTCGATTTAGCGTTATGTACAATTTCGATTAATTTTTCCCATGTAACTTTTTTTTTATCATTCGTAGAGAAATGTCGCATTCTAGAAAAGTTCTTAGAATTTAATTTTCTACAAATCTAGATTCTTTCGAAATTGGTCCAGCCACCAGGAGATGAGTTTCTATTCCGACTATAATAGTTAAGATTTTAGAATTCTCCGCTTTTATTAACCTCAATATCAAGCTGCATTCAAAATTTCATGTTGATATCATGAATGGAAGTACTATTTTTTTTAGTTTTAAATTTTCATACGACACAATCCATTCGTTAGTTCGATTTAGCGTTATGTACAATTTCGATTAATTTTTCCCATGTAACTTTTTTTTTATCATTCCTAGAGAAATGTCGCATTCTAGAAAAGTTCTTAGAATTTAATTTTCTACAAATCTAGATTCTTTCAAAATTGGTCCAGCCACCAGGAGATGAGTTTCTATTCTGACTATAATAGTTAAGATTTTAGAATTCTCCGCTTTTATTAACCTCAATATCAAGCTGCATTCAAAATTTCATGTTGATATCATGAATGGAAGTACTATTTTTTTTAGTTTTAAATTTTCATACGACACAATCCATTCGTTAGTTCGATTTAGCGTTATGTACAATTTCGATTAATTTTTCCCATGTAACTTTTTTTTTATCATTCGTAGAGAAATGTCGCATTCTAGAAAAGTTCTTAGAATTTAATTTTCTACAAATCTAGATTCTTTCGAAATTGGTCCAGCCACCAGGAGATGAGTTTCTATTCTGACTATAATAGTTAAGATTTTAGAATTCTCCGCTTTTATTAACCTCAATATCAAGCTGCATTCAAAATTTCATGTTGATATCATGAATGGAAGTACTATTTTTTTTAGTTTTAAATTTTCATACGACACAATCCATTCGTTAGTTCGATTTAGCGTTATGTACAATTTCGATTAATTTTTCCCATGTAACTTTTTTTTTATCATTCGTAGAGAAATGTCGCATTCTAGAAAAGTTCTTAGAATTTAATTTTCTACAAATCTAGATTCTTTCGAAATTGGTCCAGCCACCAGGAGATGAGTTTCTATTCTGACTATAATAGTTAAGATTTTAGAATTCTCCGCTTTTATTAACCTCAATATCAAGCTGCATTCAAAATTTCATGTTGATATCATGAATGGAAGTACTATTTTTTTTAGTTTTAAATTTTCATACGACACAATCCATTCGTTAGTTCGATTTAGCGTTATGTACAATTTCGATTAATTTTTCCCATGTAACTTTTTTTTTATCATTCGTAGAGAAATGTCGCATTCTAGAAAAGTTCTTAGAATTTAATTTTCTACAAATCTAGATTCTTTCGAAATTGGTCCAGCCACCAGGAGATGAGTTTCTATTCTGACTATAATAGTTAAGATTTTAGAATTCTCCGCTTTTATTAACCTCAATATCAAGCTGCATTCAAAATTTCATGTTGATATCATGAATGGAAGTACTATTTTTTTTAGTTTTAAATTTTCATACGACACAATCCATTCGTTAGTTCGATTTAGCGTTATGTACAATTTCGATTAATTTTTCCCATGTAACTTTTTTTTTATCATTCGTAGAGAAATGTCGCATTCTAGAAAAGTTCTTAGAATTTAATTTTCTACAAATCTAGATTCTTTCGAAATTGGTCCAGCCACCAGGAGATGAGTTTCTATTCTGACTATAATAGTTAAGATTTTAGAATTCTCCGCTTTTATTAACCTCAATATCAAGCTGCATTTAAAATTTCATGTTGATATCATGAATGGAAGTACTATTTTTTTTAGTTTTAAATTTTCATACGACACAATCCATTCGTTAGTTCGATTTAGCGTTATGTACAATTTCGATTAATTTTTCCCATGTAACTTTTTTTTTATCATTCCTAGAGAAATGTCGCATTCTAGAAAAGTTCTTAGAATTTAATTTTCTACAAATCTAGATTCTTTCGAAATTGGTCCAGCCACCAAGAGATGAGTTTCTATTCCGACTATAATAGTTAAGATTTTAGAATTCTCCGCTTTTATTAACCTCAATATAAAGCTGCATTCAAAATTTCATGTTGATATCATGAATGGAAGTACTATTTTTTTTAGTTTTAAATTTTCATACGACACAATCCATTCGTTAGTTCGATTTAGCGTTATGTACAATTTCGATTAATTTTTCCCATGTAACTTTTTTTTTAACATTCCTAGAGAAATGTCGCATTCTAGAAAAGTTCTTAGAATTTAATTTTCTACAAATCTAGATTCTTTCGAAATTGGTCCAGCCACCAGGAGATGAGTTTCTATTCCGACTATAATAGTTAAGATTTTAGAATTCTCCGCTTTTATTAACCTCAATATCAAGCTGCATTCAAAATTTCATGTTGATATCATGAATGGAAGTACTATTTTTTTTAGTTTTAAATTTTCATACGACACAATCCATTCGTTAGTTCGATTTAGCGTTATGTACAATTTCGATTAATTTTTCCCATGTAACTTTTTTTTTATCATTCGTAGAGAAATGTCGCATTCTAGAAAAGTTCTTAGAATTTAATTTTCTACAAATCTAGATTCTTTCGAAATTGGTCCAGCCACCAGGAGATGAGTTTCTATTCCGACTATAATAGTTAAGATTTTAGAATTCTCCGCTTTTATTAACCTCAATATCAAGCTGCATTCAAAATTTCATGTTGATATCATGAATGGAAGTACTATTTTTTTTAGTTTTAAATTTTCATACGACACAATCCATTCGTTAGTTCGATTTAGCGTTATGTACAATTTCGATTAATTTTTCCCATGTTACTTTTTTTTTATCATTCCTAGAGAAATGTCGCATTCTAGAAAAGTTCTTAGAATTTAATTTTCTACAAATCTAGATTCTTTCAAAATTGGTCCAGCCACCAGGAGATGAGTTTCTATTCTGACTATAATAGTTAAGATTTTAGAATTCTCCGCTTTTATTAACCTCAATATCAAGCTGCATTCAAAATTTCATGTTGATATCATGAATGGAAGTACTATTTTTTTTAGTTTTAAATTTTCATACGACACAATCCATTCGTTAGTTCGATTTAGCGTTATGTACAATTTCGATTAATTTTTCCCATGTAACTTTTTTTTTATCATTCGTAGAGAAATGTCGCATTCTAGAAAAGTTCTTAGAATTTAATTTTCTACAAATCTAGATTCTTTCGAAATTGGTCCAGCCACCAGGAGATGAGTTTCTATTCTGACTATAATAGTTAAGATTTTAGAATTCTCCGCTTTTATTAACCTCAATATCAAGCTGCATTCAAAATTTCATGTTGATATCATGAATGGAAGTACTATTTTTTTTAGTTTTAAATTTTCATACGACACAATCCATTCGTTAGTTCGATTTAGCGTTATGTACAATTTCGATTAATTTTTCCCATGTAACTTTTTTTTTATCATTCGTAGAGAAATGTCGCATTCTAGAAAAGTTCTTAGAATTTAATTTTCTACAAATCTAGATTCTTTCGAAATTGGTCCAGCCACCAGGAGATGAGTTTCTATTCTGACTATAATAGTTAAGATTTTAGAATTCTCCGCTTTTATTAACCTCAATATCAAGCTGCATTCAAATTTCATGTTGATATCATGAATGGAAGTACTATTTTTTTTAGTTTTAAATTTTCATACGACACAATCCATTCGTTAGTTCGATTTAGCGTTATGTACAATTTCGATTAATTTTTCCCATGTAACTTTTTTTTTATCATTCCTAGAGAAATGTCGCTTTCTAGAAAAGTTCTTAGAATTTAATTTTCTACAAATCTAGATTCTTTCGAAATTGGTCCAGCCACCAGGAGATGAGTTTCTATTCTGACTATAATAGTTAAGATTTTAGAATTCTCCTCTTTTATTAATCTCAATATCAAGCTGCATTCAAAATTTCATGTTGATATCATGAATGGAAGTACTATTTTTTTTAGTTTTAAATTTTCATACGACACAATCCATTCGTTAGTTCGATTTAGCGTTATGTACAATTTCGATTAATTTTTCCCATGTAACTTTTTTTTTATCATTCCTAGAGAAATGTCGCATTCTAGAAAAGTTCTTAGAATTTAATTTTCTACAAATCTAGATTCTTTCAAAATTGGTCCAGCCACCAGGAGATGAGTTTCTATTCTGACTATAATAGTTAAGATTTTAGAATTCTCCGCTTTTATTAACCTCAATATCAAGCTGCATTCAAAATTTCATGTTGATATCATGAATGGAAGTACTATTTTTTTTAGTTTTAAATTTTCATACGACACAATCCATTCGTTAGTTCGATTTAGCGTTATGTACAATTTCGATTAATTTTTCCCATGTAACTTTTTTTTTATCATTCCTAGAGAAATGTCGCATTCTAGAAAAGTTCTTAGAATTTAATTTTCTACAAATCTAGATTCTTTCGAAATTGGTCCAGCCACCAAGAGATGAGTTTCTATTCCGACTATAATAGTTAAGATTTTAGAATTCTCCGCTTTTATTAACCTCAATATAAAGCTGCATTCAAAATTTCATGTTGATATCATGAATGGAAGTACTATTTTTTTTAGTTTTAAATTTTCATACGACACAATCCATTCGTTAGTTCGATTTAGCGTTATGTACAATTTCGATTAATTTTTCCCATGTAACTTTTTTTTTATCATTCCTAGAGAAATGTCGCATTCTAGAAAAGTTCTTAGAATTTAATTTTCTACAAATCTAGATTCTTTCGAAATTGGTCCAGCCACCAAGAGATGAGTTTCTATTCCGACTATAATAGTTAAGATTTTAGAATTCTCCGCTTTTATTAACCTCAATATAAAGCTGCATTCAAAATTTCATGTTGATATCATGAATGGAAGTACTATTTTTTTTAGTTTTAAATTTTCATACGACACAATCCATTCGTTAGTTCGATTTAGCGTTATGTACAATTTCGATTAATTTTTCCCATGTAACTTTTTTTTTAACATTCCTAGAGAAATGTCGCATTCTAGAAAAGTTCTTAGAATTTAATTTTCTACAAATCTAGATTCTTTCGAAATTGGCCCAGCCACCAGGAGATGAGTTTCTATTCCGACTATAATAGTTAAGATTTTAGAATTCTCCGCTTTTATTAACCTCAATATCAAGCTGCATTCAAAATTTCATGTTGATATCATGAATGGAAGTACTAATTTTTTAGTTTTAAATTTTCATACGACACAATCCATTCGTTAGTTCGATTTAGCGTTATGTACAATTTCGATTAATTTTTCCCATGTAACTTTTTTTTTATCATTCGTAGAGAAATGTCGCTTTCTAGAAAAGTTCTTAGAATTTAATTTTCTACAAATCTAGATTCTTTCGAAATTGGTCCAGCCACCAGGAGATGAGTTTCTATTCTGACTATAATAGTTAAGATTTTAGAATTCTCCGCTTTTATTAACCTCAATATCAAGCTGCATTCAAAATTTCATGTTGATATCATGAATGGAAGTACTATTTTTTTTAGTTTTAAATTTTCATACGACACAATCCATTCGTTAGTTCGATTTAGCGTTATGTACAATTTCGATTAATTTTTCCCATGTAACTTTTTTTTTATCATTCGTAGAGAAATGTCGCATTCTAGAAAAGTTCTTAGAATTTAATTTTCTACAAATCTAGATTCTTTCGAAATTGGTCCAGCCACCAGGAGATGAGTTTCTATTCTGACTATAATAGTTAAGATTTTAGAATTCTCCGCTTTTATTAACCTCAATATCAAGCTGCATTCAAAATTTCATGTTGATATCATGAATGGAAGTACTAATTTTTTTAGTTTTAAATTTTCATACGACACAATCCATTCGTTAGTTCGATTTAGCGTTATGTACAATTTCGATTAATTTTTCCCATGTAACTTTTTTTTTATCATTCCTAGAGAAATGTCGCATTCTAGAAAAGTTCTTAGAATTTAATTTTCTACAAATCTAGATTCTTTCGAAATTGTTCCAGCCACCAGGAGATGAGTTTCTATTCTGACTATAATAGTTAAGATTTTAGAATTCTCCGCTTTTATTAACCTCAATATCAAGCTGCATTCAAAATTTCATGTTGATATCATGAATGGAAGTACTAATTTTTTTAGTTTTAAATTTTCATACGACACAATCCATTCGTTAGTTCGATTTAGCGTTATGTACAATTTCGATTAATTTTTCCCATGTAACTTTTTTTTTATCATTCGTAGAGAAATGTCGCATTCTAGAAAAGTTCTTAGAATTTAATTTTCTACAAATCTAGATTCTTTCGAAATTGGTCCAGCCACCAGGAGATGAGTTTCTATTCTGACTATAATAGTTAAGATTTTAGAATTCTCCGCTTTTATTAACCTCAATATCAAGCTGCATTCAAAATTTCATGTTGATATCATGAATGGAAGTACTATTTTTTTTAGTTTTAAATTTTCATACGACACAATCCATTCGTTAGTTCGATTTAGCGTTATGTACAATTTCGATTAATTTTTCCCATGTAACTTTTTTTTTATCATTCGTAGAGAAATGTCGCATTCTAGAAAAGTTCTTAGAATTTAATTTTCTACAAATCTAGATTCTTTCGAAATTGGTCCAGCCACCAGGAGATGAGTTTCTATTCTGACTATAATAGTTAAGATTTTAGAATTCTCCGCTTTTATTAACCTCAATATCAAGCTGCATTCAAAATTTCATGTTGATATCATGAATGGAAGTACTAATTTTTTTAGTTTTAAATTTTCATACGACACAATCCATTCGTTAGTTCGATTTAGCGTTATGTACAATTTCGATTAATTTTTCCCATGTAACTTTTTTTTTATCATTCCTAGAGAAATGTCGCATTCTAGAAAAGTTCTTAGAATTTAATTTTCTACAAATCTAGATTCTTTCGAAATTGGTCCAGCCACCAGGAGATGAGTTTCTATTCTGACTATAATAGTTAAGATTTTAGAATTCTCCGCTTTTATTAACCTCAATATCAAGCTGCATTCAAAATTTCATGTTGATATCATGAATGGAAGTACTATTTTTTTTAGTTTTAAATTTTCATACGACACAATCCATTCGTTAGTTCGATTTAGCGTTATGTACAATTTCGATTAATTTTTCCCATGTAACTTTTTTTTTATCATTCGTAGAGAAATGTCGCATTCTAGAAAAGTTCTTAGAATTTAATTTTCTACAAATCTAGATTCTTTCGAAATTGGTCCAGCCACCAGGAGATGAGTTTCTATTCTGACTATAATAGTTAAGATTTTAGAATTCTCCGCTTTTATTAACCTCAATATCAAGCTGCATTCAAAATTTCATGTTGATATCATGAATGGAAGTACTATTTTTTTTAGTTTTAAATTTTCATACGACACAATCCATTCGTTAGTTCGATTTAGCGTTATGTACAATTTCGATTAATTTTTCCCATGTAACTTTTTTTTTATCATTCCTAGAGAAATGTCGCATTTTTGAAAAGTTCTTAGAATTTAATTTTCTACAAATCTAGATTCTTTCGAAATTGGTCCAGCCACCAGGAGATGAGTTTCTATTCTGCCTATAATAGTTAAGATTTTAGAATTCTCCGCTTTTATTAATCTCAATATCAAGCTGCATTCAAAATTTCATGTTGATATCATGAATGGAAGTACTATTTTTTTTAGTTTTAAATTTTCATACGACACAATCCATTCGTTAGTTCGATTTAGCGTTATGTACAATTTCGATTAATTTTTCCCATGTAACTTTTTTTTTATCATTCGTAGAGAAATGTCGCATTCTAGAAAAGTTCTTAGAATTTAATTTTCTACAAATCTAGATTCTTTCGAAATTGGTCCAGCCACCAGGAGATGAGTTTCTATTCCGACTATAATAGTTAAGATTTTAGAATTCTCCGCTTTTATTAACCTCAATATCAAGCTGCATTCAAAATTTCATGTTGATATCATGAATGGAAGTACTATTTTTTTTAGTTTTAAATTTTCATACGACACAATCCATTCGTTAGTTCGATTTAGCGTTATGTACAATTTTCGATTAATTTTTCCCATGTAACTTTTTTTTTATCATTCCTAGAGAAATGTCGCATTCTAGAAAAGTTCTTAGAATTTAATTTCTACAAATCTAGATTCTTTCGAAATTGGTCCAGCCACCAAGAGATGAGTTTCTATTCCGACTATAATAGTTAAGATTTTAGAATTCTCCGCTTTTATTAACCTCAATATAAAGCTGCATTCAAAATTTCATGTTGATATCATGAATGGAAGTACTATTTTTTTTAGTTTTAAATTTTCATACGACACAATCCATTCGTTAGTTCGATTTAGCGTTATGTACAATTTCGATTAATTTTTCCCATGTAACTTTTTTTTTAACATTCCTAGAGAAATGTCGCATTCTAGAAAAGTTCTTAGAATTTAATTTTCTACAAATCTAGATTCTTTCGAAATTGGTCCAGCCACCAGGAGATGAGTTTCTATTCCGACTATAATAGTTAAGATTTTAGAATTCTCCGCTTTTATTAACCTCAATATCAAGCTGCATTCAAAATTTCATGTTGATATCATGAATGGAAGTACTAATTTTTTTAGTTTTAAATTTTCATACGACACAATCCATTCGTTAGTTCGATTTAGCGTTATGTACAATTTCGATTAATTTTTCCCATGTAACTTTTTTTTTATCATTCGTAGAGAAATGTCGCTTTCTAGAAAAGTTCTTAGAATTTAATTTTCTACAAATCTAGATTCTTTCGAAATTGGTCCAGCCACCAGGAGATGAGTTTCTATTCTGACTATAATAGTTAAGATTTAGAATTCTCCGCTTTTATTAACCTCAATATCAAGCTGCATTCAAAATTTCATGTTGATATCATGAATGGAAGTACTAATTTTTTTAGTTTTAAATTTTCATACGACACAATCCATTCGTTAGTTCGATTTAGCGTTATGTACAATTTCGATTAATTTTTCCCATGTAACTTTTATCATTTTTTTTATCATTCCTAGAGAAATGTCGCATTCTAGAAAAGTTCTTAGAATTTAATTTTCTACAAATCTAGATTCTTTCGAAATTGGTCCAGCCACCAGGAGATGAGTTTCTATTCCGACTATAATAGTTAAGATTTTAGAATTCTCCGCTTTTATTAACCTCAATATCAAGCTGCATTCAAAATTTCATGTTGATATCATGAATGGAAGTACTATTTTTTTTAGTTTTAAATTTTCATACGACACAATCCATTCGTTAGTTCGATTTAGCGTTATGTACAATTTCGATTAATTTTTCCCATGTAACTTTTTTTTTATCATTCCTAGAGAAATGTCGCATTCTAGAAAAGTTCTTAGAATTTAATTTTCTACAAATCTAGATTCTTTCAAAATTGGTCCAGCCACCAGGAGATGAGTTTCTATTCTGACTATAATAGTTAAGATTTTAGAATTCTCCGCTTTTATTAACCTCAATATCAAGCTGCATTCAAAATTTCATGTTGATATCATGAATGGAAGTACTATTTTTTTTAGTTTTAAATTTTCATACGACACAATCCATTCGTTAGTTCGATTTAGCGTTATGTACAATTTCGATTAATTTTTCCCATGTAACTTTTTTTTTATCATTCGTAGAGAAATGTCGCATTCTAGAAAAGTTCTTAGAATTTAATTTTCTACAAATCTAGATTCTTTCGAAATTGGTCCAGCCACCTAGAGATGAGTTTCTATCCGACTATAATAGTTAAGATTTTAGAATTCTCCGCTTTTATTAACCTCAATATCAAGCTGCAT